>OX596230.1:313034-550917 GCA_951394215.1 Glyphodes perspectalis | reverse complement strand
AGGCGTGATGTCATGTACGCTGTCTGTCCCAGAGCCGGCACATCGTTCGAGCTGCACGGCGTGTGCGTCCAAGTGTTAGCTGGCGACGGCGACGCGGCGCTAAGCTCGGCCCAGGCCGCCGCCAGACTGCACACGCTCATCAAGACTGAGACGAACGGGGAGGTGAGATATTGCTCCGGTCTAAAGAGACCTCAAATACTACACTAGATTGAGGTATTTTTTTATAGACTGTGGTGTGTTTGAGTAGACTGGTCTTTCGAGTAGATTGTGGTCTTTTCAGTAGACTGGTTTTCGAATTGACCACCGTGTTACATGTTAATAGACAGTGGTTAGTGGTCTTATAGAGATGACCGTGTGTATTGAGTGTTGAGTATGAGTAAGGAGTAAGGAGACAAGTAATCACGACAATAATTAATTTCATACTAATTTATTATAACGCAAGTAAGTACATGTTTTCATTGGTTGCGTAAAGTGGGTCAGCATACCTAAGTTCAATGACACGCTAGACGCTAAAGTCTTTTGAGTAGACTGTACGGTTACGAGTAGACTGTGGTCTTTTGAGTAGACTGTAGGGTTACGAGTAGACTGTGGTCTTTTGAGTAGACTGTAGGGTCACAAGTAGACTGTGGTTATTTGAGTAGACTGTGGTCTTTTGAGTAGACTGTAGGGTTACGAGTAGTCTGTGGTTTTTGTAGAGTTACGAGTAGACTGTGGTCTTTTGAGTAGACTGTAGGGTTACGAGTAGACTGTGGTTTTTTGAGTAGACGGTAGGGTTACAAGTAGACTTGTGGTTATTTGACTACACTGTACGGTTACGAGTAGACTGTGGTCTTTTGAGAAGACTGTAGGGTTACGAGTAGACTGTGGTCTTTTGAGTAGACTGTAGGGTTACGAGTCTTTTGAGTAGACGGTAGGGTTACGAGTAGACTGTGGTCTGAGTTTACTGTGGTATTTTGAGTAGACTGTCGTCTTTTGAGTAGACTGTACGGTTACGAGTAGACTGTGGTCTTTTGAGTAGACTGTATTGTTACGAGTAGACTGTGGTCTTTTGAGTAGACTGTAGGGTTACGTGTAAACTGTGGTCTTTCGAGTAGAATGTGATCTCTTGAGTAGTCTGTAGGGTTACGAGTAGACTGACGTCTTTCGAGTAGACTATGATCTTTTGAGTAGACCGTACAGTTACGAGTAGACTGTGGTTTTTCGTGTAAACCACTGTGGTCTTTGTTATAGACCGTGGTGTTTAAGTGACGCGGCGTTAAGTTCGACACAGGCTACCGTTATCTTCTCGATTAACCACGGTCTTCCAAGTAAACCCTTTAGTAGACTATTCTTTAGAGTTGATCACTGCCTTTTCAATAGACCATGGTCGGACCATTAAAAATAGAAAATAACCTTGTCAATATACAATTATCTTTCCAACAGAATATTTTTAAAAGTCGATGGTCTTACCATGCTCTTTTCAGCAGACCACAATCTGCCTAATAGACTAGTCTCCTTAGCAGACCACGATTTTATCAATAGTTCAGTCTTTTCCCAGTAGGCTTCAGTCGCCTCAATACTCCAGTCTTCCCAGTAAACCTTGGTCTGTTTAGAAGACCACGATCTTTTTTGCAGAACAATTACTTCTCGGTATACCACAGCTATTCAATAGACCAAGATCTCTGTAGATCACTATCTCCCCAGTAGTCCGACCTCTGCCCAGTAGACCTAGTAGACCTGGTGGTATATTTGAGAGACGGCTATTGTTGAGTGGTCCCAACGATAACAACTCAACCGCCCGCAGGAAATCGAGCAAGTGGTGTTGATCGGCAACCGCGAGTGGATGACGCGGAACGGGGTCCCGGTGCCGCGAGCCGTTGTTGAGGCCCTGCAGCGGGACGAGGAGCTGGGCCGGACGGCGGTGCTGGCTGCTATTAATGGTGAGATAGAGGCCCCTTGGTTTGGGAGGGGGCCCTTGAGATGTGCTACATAGGGGATCCAAAGTACTTAGATGTGCTGACATTTTAGTTTTTGCGAGGGGTCTCATAGTGTTTAGGGGGCCTTATGGTGCGCTTGGGTCCTTCAGGCTCCAAGCCAATGGGTCCATACCAATGCTCCACAGCATAATAAATAATTATCTATACTTATAATAAATCTGTAGAGAGGTCAATTCTGTACATGAAATATATTTTCAAAATAACTATCAGGGGGTGATTAGTGATCGATACTGATGCCAAAAATGCAATCAGTAAAATTTTTGTCTGTCTGTCTGTATGTCTGTATGTTCCTTATAGAAACTAAAACTACTCGACGGATTTTAACGAAACTTAGTACATTATTATTCTTCATACTCCTGGGCAGGTTATAGTATACTTTTCATCACGCTACAATCAATAGGAGCAGAGTAGTGAAGGGAAATGTTGGGAAAACGGGAGAAGTTACTCAATTTTTTAAGCTTCCGTCGCGTGTGCAGCCTTAATGGTTAAAGTTACATAGAAATCATGTATGACGGAAATAGTCTTTATAATATTAATCATAAACGCGGGTGACACCGCTGGCACAGCTAGTAATAAATATAAATAAATATCAGACTATATCACATCGGTGAGTCGCGCTCAAGTTCTGTTCCGTTTGGAGTCTTCTGCTATAAAGCAGAAGAAAAATGTTACTTTTGCGTATGATATATTTATAACCAGAACGGTATTTTAAAAATAAGAGTGTTAACAGAAAATACATTTTAATCATAATGAAAAGTATTTTAATACCATATCTAAAAACAGTACCCGAGCGTACTTTCTAAAACGAGCTTCAAGTCATGTCTTATATACTCCGAGTTTGAAGAAGACTCGAGCTCTTTTTAAGACTCGAGTCCTATTTGAGCGCTTGAGTCTTCGTAAATTGTCTGAACTCGGCACGACTCGAGACTCCGAGCTTAGTGAAATTAAGCCTAGTCTATGGAAATGAGACAAAAGGACTCGAGTTCTTTTCAACTCTAGCTGGATTATCTCTGATCTTAACATAATTTGATCACAGTTTGCAACTAATCTTTGTTAACCTCTATTTTTCCAGACCAGCTGGTCTGCACTATTGGTATCTCCGACGAGGTGAAGCCCGAAGCTCACCTCGCGGTGTACTGCCTCAAGAAGATGGGCCTGGAGGTGTGTCTGCTGACGGGCGACAACAGGAAGACCGCTGTGGCGATAGCGCGACAGGTGGGTGGGGGTATGGTGTCGGGGTCAAAGTCAAAGTCAAAATATTCTTTATTTATACAGGTTTCAAGGAAACACTTCATCATCTTCCTAGCGTTATGTCCCGTGTTTAGACGGGGTCCGCTTAGACCATGATCCAGGATTTAGCGAGTCTGGTAATTACATTGAAGCGACTGCCGATCTGACCTTCGTAACCCTAAGATAATTGAACCAGACAATTTTTGGATCATGGTTATAAATTCAAAGTTGTTTGAATTTGCAGGTTTCATCACGATGTTTTCCTTCACTATCGAGCTAGTGGTATAAATATGTACATAGATTTGAAAAATCTAGTGGTACGTGCCCGGGTTTGAACCTGCACTCCTCGGTTAAGAGGCGCGTGTCCTTACCATTGAGCTACCACCGCTCTCTTTCAAGGAAATACTTATAAATCGTCAAATACAGGTAAAGCCACAGCTATATGATTCTACCACCGGTTCGGAAAGTTGTATCTACCGAGAAAAATCCGGCAAGAAACTCGGTAGTTACTCTTTTCAATACAATTTATACAAGGTGTATGAATCATAATTAACTTTGAACCACGTTTTAGTGTGGGCCTGTCGTAGAGTATCAAAATAAAAATATATAAATTACAACCAAAAACTTGACCCGACCAGAGCAGACCAGTCCCCGCAGGCGGCACCTGTTCCCAAGCATGACGTATGTGTCAGCCATCGCTTCACTCAACTATATTTTAGGGAATGAAAAATTAAAAAAAAAATCTCAGAAGCAAACCAAAATAATCTTTGTTTTAAAACCATCAATTTTACACAGATGACGTATTATTACTAAGAAACAACTAACCTGTGCTTGAAGCGCCATCTTGTATTATTCCTGACAAACAGACTAAACTTTGCTGTAGTTCCAATTACTCACCACTGTCGCTGTTCTTGCGCGAGTTATAGCAGTATCTTTTCAAGTATGGGCAGTGACCCTCTGTTGTGCGTAGTATATTATTACTCTGTGCTAATATCTACATACTTAAATTTCTGGGTGGATGTTATTTATAACCGAAATATAAAATATTGTTTATGATTTGCTTTACAGGTGGGCATAAACAAGGTGTACGCGGAGGTGCTGCCCTCCCACAAGGTGGCAAAGATACAGAAACTCCAAGAACAGGGCCAAAAAGTAGCTATGGTGAGTAAACGTTCATTCATTATACACTATTGGTCGCCTTTAACGATATGGTATATTGGCCTCGAAACCAAGGGTCGCGAGTTCGAATCCCGCTAGATGCAAATGTTTCGTGTGATGAACATGGACATTTGCACTTGAGTCATGGATGTTTATAAACGTATTTAAGTATGTCTAGTATTTATAGCATAAGCTCTTAAGATTATTTTGGAACTAAAGAATTGGTGTGTCTGGAGCCTGGAGAGAAGTTTGGAGAATTTCCCGTTCACGTTGGAATACAAGGATAAAATATAAACTATGTTACCTGCTTATAACATATACATAAGCATCTCTCCATTGGTGACAGAATTTTTAAAATCGATCCAGTAGTTTCGGAGCCTATTCAATGCAAACAAAGATAATATCCAATATTTCCTCTTTTTATTATTAGTGAAAATAAAAGCTTCGACTTTGCTTGCTTATCCTTGGGCTTAGCCCGCCCTTCAAGGATTCAAGGATTTCAGGCGTATTTATTTTTAACAAACTAATTAACTAACTAAACTTCACGCCACTTCCCTAGCGGGGTAGGCAGAGAGAACCAAACGCCATATGGCACGATCCTTACACACCTCACTCGCCTCTTCAACATTCATGATCCTTTTCATACAAGCTCTACGGTTTTTATGACTCCTAACATCACCTTCTGTTAATACACGACCAATCTGGTCGTGGTATTTGAGCATATTTATTATTATTTATCTTTATTCTTTCGTCAGGTGGGCGACGGAGTGAACGACTCCCCTGCGCTCGCGCAGGCGGATGTGGGCATTGCGATCGCAAGCGGTACCGACGTGGCTGTGGAGGCGGCTGACCTGGTGCTCATGAGGGTGAGTATATAGGTACTAGTGATGTGCTGAATATCCGCGGGTCTTGACACAAAGTATTCTGATCTGTATCCGCGAATATACATTTTTAACGAGCCGGCATCAGTGATACATGCAGGTACATGGTTACATACATACACTCATTAATGTTATATAAATATAAAATATATAATATAAATATGTAATATATTAAACTGAACTGTTTTTACGAACTTATACACTAAGAAAGACAACATAATATAAGAGGGAGAAAAAAATACTTGGAATTGGAAAAAGCAAAACTTGGTCCTTCGAGCCGGATCGGAAGAACCACTAGACCAGCGCTTTGTGAATCCGATTGTACTAAAACAGATCAACATTGTTCCTTCGAGCTAACTAACTAACTAACTAAACTTCACGCCACTTCCCTAGCAGGGTAGTTCGAGCTAGATTGGTAGAATTAAAATAGAACAAAATTGGTCCGTCGAGCCGGATCGGAAGAATCATTGAACAAGATTTATGTGAATACTTGCTGTAAATCCATTGTATTTTAATGGACCAACATTGGTCCTACGAGCCGGATCATTGAACCCTCATTTAGTGAATCCATTGTATTTTAATGGACCAACATTGGTCCTTCGAGCCGGATCATTGTACCAACACTTCATAAATCAGTGTACTAAACTTATCGTTTCTCTTCCCAGAACGACCTGCTAGACGTAGTAGCGTGCCTGGAACTCTCCCGGACGACCGTCCGGCGCATCCGGCTGAACTTCCTGTTCGCCTCCGTGTACAATCTGCTGGGGATACCGCTGGCCAGCGGCGCGCTCGCCGCGTACGGGCTGCAGCTGCAGGTCGGTGTGTCTGTCTGTGTGTCAACTATAGTGCCTCGCTCTGAAGGACTGGTTTAACTTGGGTGTAACTTTTATTGGAAAATTTGTTAATATTATTTGGTTAAAATAACATTTGAGGAATATTTCAATCGAATCTTGTAACTATTCTGTACAGTGAAATTAATAATTTATTCATTTATGGTCATGTCCCATGTTGGTCTGGGACTGGGCCCATGTTGATCTGGGACAAAAAAAAAATAAGCATGTCGTAAAAGGCGACTAATGGTATATCGGGTTTTGGGTGTGTGATTGTGTAGGCGACAGGTAAGCCGCTTGTCACTGCTTTTCCACAACTTTCCATCTAACCCAGCCCGGCTTTATTTTTGGCTGAATGTGGTTGAAGGGGCATGCTGCCCCTTTGACTCTGTCTACCCCTTCGGGGATTATGGGCGTGATGTTATGTATATGTTATGTATGTTATGTAAGAATAAATATATTCTTAAAATGTTATTATAGGATTTTAAATGCTGTCTTGAATGTATAAAACATAACTTTACATGAATTGGTAACATGTGTCTACATCCGTATTGTGCTGGCCCAACTGGGTTGGTTGCTCCAGCTGCAATCCTTAATCTGTTCCCGTAAGTGTTGCGCTCCTGTCTAACTGCGCACACTTGTTGCAGCCGTGGATGGCGTCAGCGGCGATGGCGATGAGCTCCGTGTCAGTCGTCTGCTCGAGTTTACTGCTCAAGACGTGAGTATTAAAATAAATAAATATAATTAAAGTATTAAATTGACTGGCTCGATGGCGCATTCGGTAGTGACCCTGCCCCATGCGCCAAGAGTTGTGGGTTCGATTCCCACCCAGGACAAACATTCGTATGATGAATACTTGTGTTTGTTCTGTGTCTGGGTGTTAATATCCAATATTTAATTATATATTTGTAATAAAACTGTTGATTCTGATATCCGTAACACAAGTGCTTAAGCTACTTACCTCGGAGTCAAATCAATGTATGTGATGTAGTCGGATATTTATTATTATTTATTATTAAATGAGACATACATACATGATCTTTATTTATATAGGCTTAAAAAAAGCACTTATAAATCGTCAGAACAAAATAAATATAAACCGGTTCAAACAGGAGATTCTACCGAGAAACCAGCAAGAAACTCGATAGTTACTCTTTGAAATGCCAAGACTTAATAGCTATTATGTAGTTACAATTTTTTTGTCAATTTAAATCTATCAGTGCAGACGGACAGCCTATTCTGCGACTGGCCATATATTCTTATCATTTAAATAATCTTCTACCTTATAGTAGCCCTTTTTAATCAAACAAGTTTTAATATATATAGTATACATACATATATACAGCCGTTTGCCCAATAAAAAGGATTTATATAAGATTTATCGCGAACTTAGTCGAAGCCAGCAGTCAGTGATGTATGTTTTAATTTGATTTTAACTTTAACTTTAACTTTAACTTTTATGTGAGTGAGCCTTTACTTTGAGTTTATTTTTCTTCAACTTTTACTGTACATTGACTTTAAATTTTACTTTTACTTTGACTTTAATTTTAACTTTAACTTTGACTTTGTCCTTGACTGTGTCTTTGACCTTGACTTTGAAATTTACTGTCTTCTACTTTAACTAAGCTTAGTTTTCAAACTGATGCTACAAATCACCGCATTAACTGAACACCCTCCTCCAGCTTCAAGAAGTCCACACCCGAACAGCTGCGCACCCCCGAGTACCTACAGGCGGCCCAGCTGGAAGACCTGGACGCGGTGTCCGTGCACCGCGGCCTGGACGAGCGCGTCGAGCCGCGCGCCGCCTCGCCGCTCGCCAAGTGAGTGTCGACCTTAGCTGAAAGAGATAGAGTTGAAGTTCCTTTGTCTCTGTAGCGAGCTGGGCTGACATGTGACGAGACAACACAACAGTTTAGCTAGCCAAGCGAGTTTGGACTATAGAGCTGTTGATACAGAGTTGAGATTCCTTTGTAGCTGGCGTCAGACCTGGTCTAGTAAATGCTAGTTGAGTAAATCTGGGCTTTACAGCTATTGACGTAGAGTATAGATTCCTTTGTAGCGATTGTGATACAAAGTAGGTGGGTCTGTGGCTTATGTCGTAGGTAGGTGGGCATAGAGAAAATTTATGTGGCGTGACAAAGGTCTGAAAAGTTTTGATTACTACTTGTAGCTAGCCAAGTGTCTACCTTATTGTAGGGGGATAGAGTAGAGATTTCCCTAGCCCAGCAGTACCTGTACAAGACAAGTACCTGACAAGTGAGTGTCGACCTTAGTGTTGGGGGATAGAGCTGAATTTTGTGTGGACTAGTAGACGAATTTTGAAGAACGCCTACGTAGTCCAGCTAGTCAAGCGGATTTGGAATGTGGATTGTGGTGATAGAGTTGAGATTCGTTTGTTTTTTGTAGCAAGCTCGACCTGTGCTGGCATGCGACGCGACTACATGGTAATCTGCCTAGCCAAGCAAGTTTGGACTATAAGGCTTTGAGTTAGAGTAGGGATTGCTATGTAGCTAGTGTAAGACCTGGAATCTGAAGCGACTACGCAATAGTCTTGTGCGAGCTATGCGCTCGCGCTAAAAGTGAAAGTACTTCCGCCGAGCTAGGTTTTGCTAGCTCGGGGACCTAGGTCCGACTGACAGTGAGGTGAAGAACTCATATTATTAAACAAAGTCCTCCTTCGCGTCTGTTTGTCTCTCTGTTCGCGACAAACTTAAAGACCGCAAGGATTTTCATGCGGTTTTCACCAATAGATAGTGATTCTTGAGAATGTGGCGTGAAGTTTAGTTAGTTAGTTCAGGAATTTAAATTTGTTAAGTTTCTGTGATAAGACAAACTTGAACAGCATAAGCTAGTTGTATATATACTTAGTGGCGAGATTAACTTCGTCAGCGCGATACAGGAATGTATGGCGTTTCTTGCATGTTCCATCAACGCCATCTGTTGACGTATTATTGGAGCTATAATCTTGACCATCTTGTGGCGCGGTCGCAATAGTCTACTCGTAGCTAGCCGAGTATGAGCCTTGTGTTGTGGTAATAGAGTGGAGATTCGTGTGTAAGGCGCCAGGGTTGTGGTGGCGGTTGGTGGAAGCCGTAGATATGGGTCCTTACATCAGGCTTGCAATCCTCGGTGGGTAAGACAAGAGTTCATGGAGCAGCTAGCTTCTTCATCATACCTCATCGAGATAATTAATTTACACATAAATTGGCTATTTTATATTTATTTATAGGCTTCGATTAGAATTACAAAAAAATATTGCTTACGTATTTTGCGCCAAGAGTTGCGGGTTCGATCCCCACCCAGGACAAACATTCGTGTGATGAACACTTGTGTTTGTTCTGTGTCTGGGTGTTAATATCCAATATTAAAGTGTATATTTGTAATACCACTGTTGTTTCTGATATCCGTAACACAAGTGCTTAGCTACTTACTTCGGAGTCAGATCAATGTATGTGATGTCGTCGAATATTTATAAAAAAAAAATCTTCTGTTCAGCAAACTAAAAATTATGAAGATAAGTAGTAGCGTTAAGTACCGCGTGACGTCACTAGGTGCGTAACATTTCAACGTCCTAGTGACGTAAAGCGCCCCATTTCAAATCAGAAGCGCTGTGTCTTTGTAATTTATCGAGTAAAAGATCAAAAGTTTGAGTGTAATACCCCATTGTACTAATGTAATTATTGTTGTATAGATATTTTTATTCAATACTAGCTGGCCCGGCGCACTTCGTAACGTCCCGTTCTCGGATTTTCTTTTATTATTTTCCTTCGATATTTTCTTACCGTACAAACCTTCCCTAGAAGATTGCCAGTATTTTAAAACCAAAATCAGCCAAATCGGTCCAGCCGTTCTCCAGTTAAATAAAAATAAATAAATTCTCCAGACTGACACACCAATTCCCTAGCTCCAAACTAAGCTTATGCTTGTGCTATGGATACTGGGTGAACGGATAGACATACTTAAATGCATTTATAAACATACATGACTCGAGTACAAATGTCCATGTACATCACACGAAACATTTACCCCTAGCGGGATTCGAACCCGCGACCCTTGGTTTCGTGGCCAGGGTCTCTGACCACTCGACTATCTGGCCAGTCAAAGTTTTAGCGAGTCTAACGAACAGCAATTCATTTTTATATATAAGAAGAAGATTAGATGTAGTATTTGTATGTAATTTTGTATTAAATTTATTAACCCTGGTTTAAGGGGTAGTTGTATAGTTATGATATGCACAATAATATGGTATTGGATTGACAAGATTCACATTTGATTTTTACTATACGCTTTTTCAGAAATGTATTGCTTCTTAACAAAATAAGAGCTGGTTCGGCCCCATGTTGGCCTGGGACTTAAAAATAATGTGCCAACTGTGTTCCTTGCTTAGTATGTCGTAACGCGACTAATGGTATATCGGGTTGGGTGTGTGATTGTGTTGGCGACGAGCTAGCCACTTGTCACTACTTTTTCACGATTTTCCATCTAACCCAGCCCAGTTTTGTTTTTGGCTGAATGTCGTTAAAGGGGCCTGCTGCCTTTGACTCTGCCTACCCCTTCGGGGTTTATGGGCGTGATGTTATGTTTATATTAGAAACAAACAAGGATATTTTTATTCCAATCAAAATTATTTTTTTTTATTGACCGACTTAAAAAAAATATGTTTTCAATTTGTTGAAATCTTTTTAGTGTTCCCTACCCAAGGGGTAAAACGGGACCCTATTACTAATACTCCGCTGTCCATCCATCTGTCGGTAATCTGTCACCAGGCTGTATCTCATGAACCGTGATAGTTAGACAGTTGAAATTTTCACAGATGATGTATTTCTGTTGCAGCTTTAACAACAAATACTAAAAAACATACTAAAATAAATATCTAAGGAAGCTCCCATACAACAGACATGATTTATTTGCCGTTTCTATAGATAATGGTAGGGAAACTTTCGTGCGCGAGTCCGACTCGCACTTGGCTGGTTTTTTTTTTTAAATTAATTTTCATTTTCCAAAAATGTGAATCTTGTTATTCAAATACCATTAGCACAATTGTATACTATAAGGCCTTGGCTGCATTATCGCACTATCGCGAAGATTATTAATTGTGTCTCTGTCTACATATTGTAGAGCAAGATAGAAAATCATATATAGCGTTATCGCTATGGGCGTGCGCAGGTTTTGGTCCAGGGAGATGACAAAACAATATACTTAATTAATAGTTTCTTATAGTAAAACAAGGTCTTTTGCACACGAGTTCTATGGGGGTCTGGTGGGACCATGAACATATAACGATTCGTTATATTCCCACTTGCCCCCACAAGGATTGCCGCCGGGGGCAATGGGGAATGAAAATTCCCAGTTGCCTCCGGAAGCGACTGGGAAGTTATTGCCCCCACTTTAGCTTCGCTGTACATTGCTCATTATACATTATATTTATACCACTAGCTCGATGGTGAGGGAAAACATCGTGATGAAACCTGCAAATTCAAACAACTTTGGATTTGTAACTCCAAAAAATTGTCTGGTTCCCCCTATCTTAGGGTTACGAAGGTCAGATCGGCAGTCGCTTCAATGTAATTACCAGACTCGCTAAATCCTGGATCATGATCTAAGCGGACCCCGTCTAAGCACGGGACATAACGCTAGGAAGATGATGAATAATTCTTTATTCATCCAGACAACTTAGGTCTAATTGGGTTAGTAACAATGTCTTATCCTATGTTAGTAATTTATAATTATTTGGGAATAACACAATTTTCACATGCGCCACATAATGGGGCAGACTTTAATACCTCCCTTGCGTACGCCCATGGTTGTCGCGATAGTGTGACGGCGGCGTAAGCACTGCACTATGTCCGTCTCACTCACGCACTGTTTTCTCCCTCGCACCAGCAAGGAGGACGCCGAGTGGCGCACCACGGCACTGATTAAGGTCTAATGTTGCATCGGTGTGTAGATTTGATTTGATTTGATTTGATTTTCTGTGTGTTTGTTTGTCTATCAGGTGAGGGGGTTGTGAATATAGTTTTGCTGTAGACGAATATTTAATACTAGCTGCTGCCTGCGGCTTCGCTCGCGTGGTACATCGATGAAACATAGCCTATATGTTATTTGGGTGTATGAGCTATATTATTCTAAAGTTTCATTAAAATTCATTCAGTAGTTTGTTGAAAGAGTTACAAACATCCATCTATACATACAAACTTTCGCATTTATAATATTAGTAGGATTTTGACTCATACCATCTCACGCTCGCTACCTCTGAAGACATAAGTAATGTTCAAGGAGCGTTGCGCATCATATAATTTTAATAGGATAGGCGATTTCAAAATTCTGTTTAGTCCGTCAGTTAGTTTAGTAAACTAGCAGCGCCCCGCGGTTTCACCCGCATAGTTCCCGTTCCCGCAGGAATATGGGGATAAAATATAGCCTATGTTACTTCCGGATAATGTAGCTTTCCAATGGTGAAAGAATTTTTGAAATCGGCACAGTAGTCTTTGAGTTTATTCATTACAAACATACACACACACACAAAAATACAAATCTTTCCTCTTTATAAAATTTGAATAGATTATTGAACACGTATTTTTCAATCATTTGTCAAACAAACATTGACGAAGATACAATGCATTCAAGTTGCGAGTGACGTCGCGCTTTCGTGCAATGTTTACAAAATAGTGACGTCGCAAGCCCCCACTCCAAAACTTTGACGCTCTTTATCTTTGTGATTTTTTGTTAATTTGATAAAGCGAAAAATATGTGTCTAGTATTTTTGTATAATCTAACTGACGGACTGAATAGAATTATAGTTTGTTAATACAGCCTTCATACCTATTGCATTTATGATACAGGGTATGTGACGTCATATTTCTTATAATTATTTTATAAATTCGTTTTTTGCTAAGGTTGGGTTGTGTGTGGTTTTTTGCTTGGTTTTGTAAAAAAAAATAGCTGCTATTTGTTTTAAAGATTATCTGATAAAATTATTTGGTACTTAAATCACTTTCAATTGACCTGCTCTTTTGAAAAGCAACTCTCACAGATTTTGTATGTAAATATCAGTCTTTTAAGACGCGATTTATTTTTATAGTTTAATCAAATTCAAAATCAAATTCAAATTCAAATTCAAAATATCTTTATTTATATAGGCTTCAAGAAAGCACTTATAAATAGTCAATATACAAAAAAAAAGGTCAAATCAACTGATTTACTGTTTAAAGATTTCAATGCAATTCAAAATCTGATGTTTACAAATACTTGACTGGCTGGATGGCGCATTCGGTAGTGACCCTGCCCCATGCGTCAAGAGTTGTGGGTCTCATACCCAGGAGAAACATTCGTGTGATGAATACTTGTGTTAATATCCAATATTTAAATATATATTTGTAATACTACTGTTGATTCTGATATCCGTAACACAAGTACTTAAGCTACTTACCTCGGACTCAGATCAATGTATATGATGTAGTCTGATAAAAAAAAAGAAGAAAATACTTAAATATTCAATATTAACACCCAGAAACAGAACAAACACAAGTATTCATCACTCGAATGTTTGTCCTGGGTGGGGATCGGACCCACAACTCTTGGCGCATGGGGCAGGGCCACTACCGAATGCGCCATCGAGCCAGTAAATATGTATGTATGTCAATTCATTGATAGTTAAACTATCGATGAACTTGCAGCTATTAAAGTCTAAAAACGTCATAACAAACACATCAAACGAAAACTAAATTGACCTCCATTTTCCCTCGCAGATTATTCCACCGAAGTAAGTCCAACGATGGCTGCCTGCTACGAGAGGAGGACGACCTGATGACCGTCTCGTTCATCCCCAAGCGGCCCACGAGGGACGAGCCCAGTCTCAACGGGTAGCGGTTCGATTAGCGGTCAAAGACAGTGTGTGGTAGTGACGTGAAGTGTTTTTATGTAGGTGGCGTAGCTACCCAGGGGTAAGCCGGCAAGGAGCGCCCATAAACTGAGTAACCCCAGTAGCGGATTTACCCCAAGGCCCAGTAGGCCATGGCCCAGTAGGTCCAGGCCCAGTAGGCCCAGGCTCAGTAGGCCCAGGCCCAGTAGTTCCAGGCCCAGTAGGCCCAGGCTCAGTAGGCCCAGGCCCAGTAGTTCCAGGCCCAGTAGGCCCAGGCTCAGTCGGTCCAGGCCTAGGGCGGCCAGATATTAGAGGCGGCCAATCGTGATACAAATTAGGTGATGACGCTTTAGTACTGAGAGTTATGGCATGGCCTAGGGCGGCCAAGATTGTAAATCCGCCACTGAGTACCTGCCAAGGCGGCGAGGGCCCCCATAACCTGTTGACCCCCCTCCCAAGAAGACGAGGGGCCCTCAAGATCGGGCGGCTCCTATAACTAATAAATAATAGATGAATTAATAGATAGGTCACGACATTAAATTGAATTAAAATAAAAATTTCTAGGGCACAAATTTGTAGAATTACTTTTAAACCACGGATTAGTAAAAAAAATTACTCCGCGCTGTCATACTATAGCAGGGTTGGCGAACCTTTTTGAGCAAACGTGCCAATGAATAAAAAAAAATATATAAATGGTTCGTTAAGTGCACAAGTAGCGGTTGATGAAGATATTATTTGTCCAGCATTGTTCACGCATATGTGATCTTCAAAAAAAATGCATGCCCACCATTTTGTGTAACGTGCCACTTATGGCACGCGTGCCAATGGTTCGCCATCCCTGTACTACAGCAAGAACCCACCCTTATGTATGTATGAGTGAGGCTTAGGAATACCAGATCATCATCTTCCTAGCGTTATGTCCCGTGCTTAGTCGGGGTCCGCTTAGACCATGATCCGGGATTTAGCGAGTCTGGTAATTACATTGAAGCGACTGCCGATCTGACCTTCGTAACCCTAAGATAGGGGAACCAGACAATTTTTGGATCATAGTTACATATCCAAAGTTGTTTGAATTTGCAGGTTTCATCACAATGTTTTCCCTCACCGTCGAGCTAGTGGTATAAATACGTACATAGATTTTTTTTTTAAATCTAGAGGTACATGCCTGGGTTTGAACCCGCATTCTTCGGTTAAAACGCGCGTGTCCTTACCATTGAGCTATCACCGCTTAGGGATACCAGATATCAGCAATTTAAAGCAAGCCAGTATAAGATGTAAATTGCGTGTCAAGTTGAAGCTCTGTAGATGCTTAAACGTGTAATTAGTGTCGCGGAGTCCTTCTTATTTTACTAGTCCGTGTAACAAGCATTGTATGTAAAATAATTTTATCGTGTTAATCTTTAAAAGATGATTAATCACATTCTTAAATAATTATCTCATTA
Organism: Glyphodes perspectalis; assembly: GCA_951394215.1. Classification (NCBI taxonomy): domain Eukaryota; kingdom Metazoa; phylum Arthropoda; class Insecta; order Lepidoptera; family Crambidae; genus Glyphodes; species Glyphodes perspectalis. The sequence continues at coordinate 535,539 of OX596230.1, read as the reverse complement.
CCAACTTGAAATTAGATTGGATTTATATTATGTTTGTTTATTTGTACATTGCTTCTGTGAAATAAAGATCCGAGATTTGTTATTTTTTTTTATTAATATTAATAGATGATGTTCGTGAGGTTGTATGAAGCTGAAGTTGTTGAATTAAAGTTTCTTAATTAAGAAACTATTGATATTGTATGGCGTACTAGAATTTCCGCGAAGAGTGGCGCCGTATTACCAAGATCATCACTCATCGTGATTCACAATGATGACCACGACCACTCTGGCAAGAATGTAACGACTAGGAAGAAGACTAGAATTTGCCGACGTCGGAGCTCTGTCTAATCAAGGAATTTGAACCTTTATAACTTGATTAATAATACATATATACATCCATCACTCCTGCAATCCCCGAAAGGGTTAGCAGAGTCCAAGGATCATTAAGCTCTTTAAAACACATTCAATCAAAATTATAATTGTGTTTGGTGAGACAAATTGTGATAATGTAGGCTATCGCGTCGCCTATACAATCACACACCCAAACCCGATATGTTTAAGTAAATACATACTATTACATAACATCACGCCCATAATCCCCGAAGGGGTAGGCTGAGTCAAAGGGACAGCAGGCTCCTTTAAACACATTCAGCCAAAAATAAAACTGGGCTAGCTCGTCGCCTACACAATCACACACCTAAGCCCGATATACCAGTCGCCTTTCACGACATGCTAGGCAAGAAACACAGTTGGCACATCATTTTTAAGTCCCAGTCCAACACCGGGACTGTTAAGTATGTGTAAATTATAACTACGTTTCATATTGTGCATTTAGAAATTCCTTAATTAGCTCAAATTTGTGTGATTCACTAGCTCTTCCAGTAATTAAATGTAATTAAAACAGTACTGGGCTCACTTGCCGATGCGCAGTGCGCCGTGCGCACACACATTGGGGTAAGATGACGCGCAGGCGACGGAGGGAAGTTTCTTGGGTAAATTAAATTGATTATTATAAAGTCCGTCAGTTTTCTTTATGAAATACGCGAAAATTTACGAAGATACAGCGCATCAAAGTTCTGGGACGCTTTTACGTCATCAGACGTAAAATGTGACGAACTTAGTGACGTCACGCGATATATTCATCATCTTCCTAGATGATGATTGTATTGTGATGAGAAGAAAGGAAGGACATGTGACAAAGAGAGTGATGAGTATAAATGTTAGTGGATGGAGAGGAAGAGGAAAGCCAAATAAAAGATGGATGGATTGTGTGAAAAATGATATGAGTGAAATGGGAGTGGATAGCTTGATGACGGCTGACAGGGACGTGTGGAAGAGGAAGACATGCTGCGCTGACCCCAGATGAACTGGGAGAAGGGCAAGAGGATGATGATGATCATCTTCCTAGCGTCATGTCCCGTGCTTAGTCGGGGTCCGCTTAGACCATGATCCAGGATTTAGCGAGTCTGGTGATTACTTTGAAGCGACTGCTGATTTGATCTTCATACTCTTAAGATAGGGAGGGGAACCAGACAATTTTTGGATCATGGTTTTAACGCTCTGTATCTTCTTAATTTTTTTGAAAGAAAAAAATATATATACAATATTTTGGATCTAACTGCCGGACTAATTATATATTTCTTTAGTTGAATAATTACATTTATACTTTCGAATCTTTAAAAGGGACAAGAGGTCCATTTTAATAGATTTGGATCTTTATATTGTTATATATGGAACAGACTGAAAATTTGATAATGAATAAAATAAATATTGATTCTAATTGTATAAATGTGTCATTGGTTTTTTATATATGTCGATATATATTACATATTACATACATACCGTCACGTCCGTAATCCCCGAAGGGGTATTCAGGGTTAAAGGGGCAGCTAGCCCTCTTAACAACACACAGCCAAAAAGTTAAAAACTGGGCTGGGTTAGATGGAAAACTGTGATAAAGTAGTGACAAGTGGCTAGCTCGTCGCCTACACAATCACACACCCAACCCGATATACCATTAGTTGCCTTTACGACGTGCTAGGCGAGGAACACAGTTGCCGCATTCTTTTCAAGTCCCAGACGGATTTGTTAAAATTGATTAACGAATTAATGTCTTAACTTAGAAATTATTTTAGAGAATTGGTTTCGTATAATTATCTATTATGTCAAACTTATCCAATATCTAATGACACATTTAACAATACAAATATCTAATGACACATTTAACAATACAGGATGTTCAGCAAATGTCTAACTGGGGCACCCTGTATAAATCAATTGATGTAAAGAGATGTTTGTATAATGGCGGGTCTTAAAGACGGACTGAGCGAATTATATTGTATATAGATATTGTTGTTAATGAATAGTTACCGAATATACCTTGTTTGATGGGAATTTTGTACAAAACTATATTTCTTATTATTGTATAATTGAAATATAGAGGATGTTTTAGGGAACAAATTTATGCTATTGGTCTCTGGAACACCCTGTATTACTAGCGATGCGTATTGCGTTATACATAAAATAAAGCTGTCTTATCCTGCTGCCTCAATACGGATGGGTATCCATATTTAGGCAGCAACAATAATTACTTAGTTTTTAAATACATATATACTTCAAAAGGCTTTTACAAATCTTTAAATAAACCATTAAGAGATTTAAAAAAAACTAGAACCGAGGCTTAAATAAGCCATAATAAATTATTGTGGCTTAGTTCAGCCTCGAACGTGGCTCTTGGTTTTAAATTAGTAGTTAATCTATCAAATATATTTTGTGATATAACGCAAAACACATTGTGATATTGTCGCCATAGTGATATATGAGTGGTGATGTTCTCTGAGAGAAGAACACAAATTTGGTATCTCATTTACTTGTATAGATTATATTATATATTAAATATATGAACTATTAACTGCGCTAGTATTGTAAATTGTTTTGTAAGCTATTATACATATAAACAGTGACGTATGAGTTGGTTTTATTTGTAACTAGCGACCCGCCCCGGCTTACATAATACATATAAATATTAAATAAATATCAGACTACATCATATACATAGCTTAAGCACTTGTGTTACAGATATCAGAATCAACAGTGGTATTACAAATATATACTTAAATATTAGATATTAACACCCAGACACAACAAACACAAGTATTCATGACACGAATGTTTGTCCTGGGTGCGGATCGAACCCATGACTCCTGGCGTATGCGGCATGAGTACTTACACCTTGACGTATTGGCCAAGCTGCAACGACCGTGGTCACAAGCACGCGTTTAGTTTAGAAAGTTTGAAATCATACATTATTTCCATCGTTCAGTGTTCACTTAACCATTCCAAAATTATCTGGTTTTATTTTACCAGATTCGCTAAATCCTGGATCATGGTCTAAGCGGACCCCGACTAAACACGGGACATAACGCTAGGAGGATGATGAGTGTTCATGAAAGAAACTTTTATTCTACTCGTCAACAGCTGACGATGGAATGATGAGCAGGAATAACCTTCCAAATCCGATTATTTCTAGTAAGTAGTCCCCTCTGACACTCAATCACCACAATCAAGAATTTTCGCAATTGCTTCCTTTCGATTTGTGTCAGAGTGGCAATGAGGGTTTTTTGAATCAAAACATCCAAAAGATGGCGTAACTGTGACTTGCGGTCTTGTCACCTTCCTCATTGGTTAGTTGTCAGACCAAACTGGCATGCTGTCAACAAGGAGCCAATAGTGACAGTGATAAGACCACGAGACTCCCTCGTGCCATCTAGCAGTTTTTGTATTTGTCAAAACCTTCATTGTCACCCATGCACCATGATACCATGTGAAATGTGAATTTCCTAATTGTCATCGGTGTGACAGTGCTGGAACTGGTAATAAAGTCAACTAAATATAAATTGAAAACGAAAGAAACAAGTTCCATCGTATATTCAAGAGTCCGGCATGTCCCCTCTCCTGTCATCTCGTCTGTACTGCGCCTGTATCTCATCCACTATGTCCTTCTGAACGGTCCGGAATCGAACTAGGAACGAGTCCACGTCTTGTCTCGTCTCCCGGGCTAGAATACCTGGACAATATGATTTTAAACTTTCGCGTTGCATTATCACTGTAATACTGTCGACACTAAACGCGATATGCATTGTAGTACATGAGCACTTACAGCTTGACGTTTCGACCGTGTTGCAACGACCGTGGTCACAAGCGGATCCGCCTGTGACCACGGTCGTTGCAACTCATGTACTACATAATGCATATCGCGTTTAGTCCCTTTAGTAGGTAGGTATTATTTCCAGTACCTGAACAATGACAACGAAACACATCACTACCCACATACTCATTAAAACATATCCGCATGTCAATCCCCTAAGGGGGCAGAGTCGAATGGACAGCTAGCCCATTTAACCATATTCAGTCAAGAATAAAACTGCGCTGGTTAGATAGAAAATCGTGATAAAGTAGTGACAAGCGGCTAGCTCGTCCCCTACACAATCACACACCCAAGACCTGATAGACCATCGCTTTTTACTACATGCTAGGCAAGAAACACACTTGGCACTTTATTTTAGTCCCAGACCAATATGGGACACATTGCACGATTAAAGACTTTAAACTAACTAACTAACTAAACTTCACGCCCCTTCCCTAGCGGGGTAGGCAGAGAGAACCGAACGCCATATGGCACGATCCTTACACACCTCACTCGCCTCTTCAACATAAGGACTTTAAATATAATAATGGTTTTTAAATAGACCATGCATTCCGGTTTAGTATCCTCTTATGCAGTGGTTTCCAACCTGTGGTCCACGTATAATTTTAGCGAAATGGCAGTGGCGGACTGAGCCTGTTTCAGGCCTGGGGCGGCAAAGAGCTGTACGAGGTCCCTAGTAGGGGTACAAGCAGTGTTGCTTGACCGAAATGGGGGGGGGGGGGGGGGGGTCCACTGTTTGATATAGGATGAGTACAGGAACTTGGAGATAATGACCCCCCAGGAGCAGAGGCACCGGGCGGACCGCTCCTTCCGCCCCCCGGATAGTCCGCCACTGCGAAATTGCGAAATGGCGACTATGTGGTACAACACTAAAAATCCCTCCCTTTTTCACCCCACACCCTATTTTGATTTAATCTAAGCACTCACCTATAAACTGAATGAACTGCGTCAAACTCAGCAGCTCCCTATTCGGCGCTAAACGCTCAAAAGCGGATTCAAACTCATGTTCGTTCAATATACGACCATCTACAATGCCGCACGCAACAAACCATCTGTGAACCACGTCGAACGAAGCGCCTTGTCTTCCGCTGGCGCCGAACAGAACAGTGTACATTTCTTCTAAATTCATCAAAGCCTGAGTCCAATGATCACATCAAAATCAACAGCCGATTAAACATAAAGTCACCAATTTATGAAATTTTGTATTTCACTTACAAAACCATTTTAAATTCTACCGTATTGTAATTTTGACTTTTAACTCAAAATATTCAAAGAAATAAATATACAATGCTAAAAATAATCTGTAAACCTCTAAATAATCGAAATAGTAGAACGCCATTATATACCAGGAAATATATCTAGTTATTTTAAAATATACAGATGCGATCATGTAGGCTATGCACATTTTGTTACCTAGCTAGGTAACGAAGATCCCTGTGGTTAAATGCAAACGGGCCCATGGGCATATGCAGCTTTAGATCCAGAATTATATAGTACGTAGACAGGGAGTCAAATGAAACAACAATAACATCACGCCCATAATCTCCGAAGTCCCATGTTGGTCGGGGACTAAAAAATCATGTGCCAACTCTGTGTTTGCCTAGCATGTCGTAAAAGGCGACTAATGGTACATCGGGTTTTGGGTGTGTGATTGTGCAGGCGACGAGCTAGCCACTTGTCTCTGCTTTTTCACAATTTTCCATCTAATCCAGGCTAGTTTTATTTTTTGCCCGAATGTGGCTTAGGGCACTTGCTGCTCCTATGACTCTGCCTACCCCTTATGAGATTACGGGCGTAATGTATCTATGTAAGTAAGTATAAATATAGTTTGCAAGGGTAAAACTATTTTCCGATTTGAAACTTTAGAAGAATCTTGAAATCTCTATGAAAGCTAAACAGTGCTGCGACACTGTCAATTATCTATGTCAATAAAAATGTGAAATTTTCGTGTCTCGGCTTAATTGTAATAAAAATGGAAGACGCATTTGAAAAACTGAAGAAACAGGGAAAGAATGACGTAGACAGCTTGGTCCAGTGGATGAAGGAATGTGAGTGGGTTTAGCTTTATATTTTAAACCACGAAAGTGACAATCAAGCGAGATAGGTAATTATTACATTAAAACGACTTAAACTAACTAAACTTCACGCCACTTCCCTAGCGGGTAAGCAGAGAGTACCAAACGCCATATGGCACGATCCTTACACACCTCACTCGCCTGTTCAACATGCATGATCCTTTTCACACAAGCTCTACGGTTTTTATGACTCCTAACATCACCTTCTGTTAATACACGACCAATCTGGTCGTGGTAGGAGAGCCTGGGCCTTCCGCGGCTCCTAAATACTTCCACTTTCGCATTGTATATCTGTTTAGTCAATCTTTCATCATCCATTCTTCCACATGTCCGAACCACCGGAGCTTGTAGTAAGCGCGTCTCGGAAGATCGTGTTTTCTATTGTGATCGGCGCGGTTTGTAAGCAACACCTAGCTCGTCGCCCGCGTCGCTGACGCAGGCGTGACTGTGAAACCAGTCAGTCAGTCAGTCAGCTATGAGCCGCATGTCCTCAACAATGAGTGACAACCACAAACACCGCACTCTCGGAATGGCGAAGGTTAAATCCAAATTTTTTTTAACAAGCCCGTTGGTCAAGTGGTCATACCCCTGGCCACGAAACCAAGGGTCACGGATTCGAATCATTAGGGGCAAATGTTTAGTGTGATAAACATCGACATTTGTACTCGAGTCATGGATGTTTATAAACGTATTTAAGTACGTCTATCCGTTCACCTAGTATCCATAGCACGAGCTTAGATTGGAACTAGGGAATTGGTGTGTCAGTCTGGAGAGTTTATTATTATTTAATAAAGAGTTTTAAAATCTTAATTTTTATAACGACCACCTGCAGCCAAGGTGATCGACAACTCCCGCGAGGCGGAGGAGAAGGCGCGCGGGCTGTTCGCAGACGCGACCAACAAGCAGCAGATCGAGCTGGCCAAGTTCAAACAGGCGCTGGAGAAGCTGGCTGTGCAGCAGGTGGGTGAAGGAGATATGGGACAGGGTCTGGTGGAAGTAGCATTCAAAAGGTCGAGCTAGGGCAGTGGTCAGTTCCTGGTTAAGTTTCGGCAGGCGCTGGTGTCTGCAGGAGAAAGGAGACCGGGAGTGGTGGATAGTTGTAGACATCTGACAAAATTCTAAGCCGAAGCTAGATTTAGGTTGGAACATAATCAAATGTTGATTTATAAGACCAAAGACTTTTGTTTGTGTTCTTTTTAATGTGCTAGCTGTGGTTCTTGCCTAGCATGTCGTAAAAGGCGACTAATGTTTACGGGCTTTTGGGTATGTGTCTGAGTAGGCGACGAGCTGGCCACTTGTCACTCCTTTTTCACAGCTTTCTATCCAACCCAACCCTTTGTCACGTGTTGGTCTGGGACTTGAAAATAATGTGCCAACTGTGGTTCTTGCCTAGCATGTCGTAAAAGGCGACTAATATTTACGGGCTTTTGGGTATGTGTCTGAGTAGGCGACGAGCTGGCCACTTGTCACTCGTTTTTCACAGCTTTCCATCCAACCCAGCCCACTGTCCCGTGTTGGTCTGGGACTTGAAAATAATGTGCCAACTGTGGTTCTTGCCTAGCATGTCGTAAAAGGCGACTAATGGTATATCGGGTTTTGGGTGTGTGATTGTGTGGGCGACGGGTTAGCCGCTTGTCACTGCTTTTTCACAGTTTTCCATCTGACCCAGCCTGGCTTCATTTTTGGCTGAATGTGGTTGAAGGGGCATGCTGCCCCTTTGACTCTGCCTACCCCTTCGGGGATTATGGACATGATGTTATGTATATGTTTTTTTCTGGTTGTTTTATTGTATGTCGAAGACAGTTCTTATATTCTATTAATCTTCTAAATGCCCCTGTTCCAGCGCAAGAGCGTGGAGGACCTGGCCCGCACGCTGGCGGAGCAGGGCCCCAAGATGCTGGACAAGCTGCAGGCCGGCATCAGCGCCTTCAAGGACGCCATCTCCAAATAAAGCTGTTACCACCAACGGGGTTGTTTCAATTCGTCGAATAGGGATTAGACTACACATTAGTTTTGCCATCTAACCCAGCCCAGTTTTATTTAGGCTGAATATGGTTAAAGGGCTTGTCCCTTTGACTCTGCTTACCCCTTCGGGGATTGCGGGCGGGGTGTTTTGTGAAAGTTTCTCGATGATATGACTTGTATCCTTCAAAATGGGGGGGGAACCTTGAAATCCAGGATTTTAATTAACCTATTATGCCGATTGACATAAAAATCTTTTTCGGCCATAGTTATTTAATTCGGTTTTGGTTGTAGTTTCTAACTCAAATGACACATTTGACAACACTGACAAACAATTAAAAAGGTTATATCGTGATTTAAACAGTAGGTACGCAATGTGCATTGGGTGAGCAGTTGAGCACCCTCTAAAAATGAATATAAAAATGTATTCACCATTTAGTAAAAGGTCTAAAACAATTGTAAATACAATCTTGCAATTTGTAAAACGATAGAACCGAAGGTATTTAATGAAATGTGTGCTCACCCAGTCCTCACAAAGGGTAAGCCGTATCTCCGTATATAATGACTTTACAAATACCAATAGTGTACTAAATTTTAGTAAAAATCTATTTTAACTGGGGTTTTCAAATTGCAGTTTCACAAGAACCGTAATAAAAAAATTACAAATGATTTCTTGTGATCACCCAATCCTCACGTTAAAAAAGCAACTGGGTCAATCTTATCTTGCGTAAATGGAAACAAATGTCACAAAACGTCCTGATTGGGACGTTTCCGAGTCTTCACATTGCGGGCGCATATGATCTGCCTCGCAATATCGTTCATCAAACACAACTAAAACCATAATTTTTCAGTCAACTAAGTACCCTATTGAAAGATTCATCGAAGTGTGTTACAATTACCAACAAATCCAGCTTTTTTTTTGGTCTCTGTTTAGAACACCTTCAGGGCCGTCTTCAACCTAATGGAGGCCCTGGGCACATAAGTAAATTGATATGTTTGTGCGTAATAAATATTGATGGTCCATTAAACTGGGGGACGTGCCTAAAGTACCCAGTGGGAAAGAGAGGTTTGAACACCTTTGATGGCCATCAGTATAATAAGAGTGTATTCCTTGGTGCAAAAATTCATTATAAAATAGATACAAAAAAAAAACAGTCGAATTGAGATCCTCCTCCTTTTTTTTTAAGTCGGTTAAATAGTCACAATCTTAGCCACAGAACAGAGGAAACTAGTAGAAGCATGTCACAAAATTAGTATGAAAACCGGTGAAGCCTTAGGGTGAAGCCAAACTCACACTTACGCCACTAATCACATATGTACCTACTACACTATAGTTAAGCAATGAGCTGGATTGGCCATTCTTATTTTAGTCAAAAACAGCTTATCTCATTAGTCCTACATCAGACAACATGCCATCATTTTGTTGAAAAACGGTTTAATTTACTATACCTCTTAAAAAAGTGGAGCCTTTTGAGGATAATTTTTTTCTTGTCGTCAATAGATGGTGTCGTATTTTTTTGGAGCAATAATGTCCTCCTAACCGATATCGGCCAATCTTAATGAGGATAAGCCATCAGCGCAGGAGATGTTATAGTGCACAAGTGTGTGCGCAAACACAGGTGCACTCTCTGTTCCTTCACTCTCATAGTCCGGTGAGACACCGACATGACCGGAGAGAGGTTAGGTACCGGACCAACGGCTTAACGTGAATTGTTGAAGCAATTATAACCCATACAGTCTACGCGTAGTCTATTTGTAAAGTCATTATATTCGGAGATACGGGTTACCCTTTGTGAGAACTGGGTGAGCACAGATTTCATAAAATACCGTCGGTTCTATCGTTTTACAAATTGCAAGATTGTAATTACAATTGTTTTAGAATTTTTACTAAATGGTGAATACATTTTTATTCATTTTCAGTGGGTGCCCACCCAATGCACACGCACGTTTCTTGCGTCACTATGCAGCATTGTGGATTCACTGTTGCGCCCACTTGGCACTTCTATTTATTATTTGTTCCGTGATCGTAGCCCAATAGATCTACGTCAAACACTTTTCAAAATTGCAAACATGAATTTCAAATTGATTTAATTTTGTTAAAATATTGCCTCCGTTTCATAAAATCCTCTCTAAATTTGTCCTATTCATCAAGAACAACAATGAGATTTCTCATAAAGTCGTAGAAAAAAAAATACAATGGCAGTTTTGAAATGAATAATACTTACAAATTAAATGACTACTGGTTTTATGTAATTTTGTTGATGCAAATTTTTTACAACAATTAGAAATGGATGAAGCTTTTGAGAGGTTCAAGCAACAGGGGAAAACTGATGTAGAAAGTTTAATAAATTGGATGAAAGAATGTAAGTTTAAGAACCCATAGAATTTCTAAAAGTTGCGCTACGCTACGCTTACGTTTTTATTGATCTGACTCTGAGGTAAGTAGCTTAAGCACTTGTGTTACGGATATCAGAATGAACAGTGGTATTACAAATATATACATACTTAAATAGTGGATATTAACACCCAGACACAGAACAAACACAAGTATTCATCATACGAATGTGGGTATCGGACCCACAACTCTTGGCGCGTGGGGCATCTTACCGAATGCGCCCTCAAGCCAGTCAGTTTGGCGTTAAAGACTTGAGAAAAGGTTACAGACATAGTTATTTGAATGCATTTTATGCACATTCTTATCTGGCATATTGGTCAAGTGGTCAGAGACTTTGGCCATAAAGGGAGGGGTAAATGTTTCGTGTGATGAACATGTACACCTTTGTACTCGAGTCATGGATGTTTATAAACGTATTTAATTATCCGTTCACCTAGTGTCCACAGCACAAGCATAAGTTTAGTTTGGAACCAGAGAATTTGTGTGTCAGTCTGGAGAATTTATTTATTTATTCAAATAACTTTGGTCACAACCCCAATGGCGTTCCTGGATCCACTATTACCTAACACTCTTACTGGTGTATTGTACCCAACATCAGTCCAGTGTTGTTTTCAGCCAAGATCATAGACGACGCGAAGTCCGCAGAGGACAAGGTCCGCCAGCTGTTCAACGACGCGGCAGACAAGCAGAGCGTCGAACTCGCCAAGTTCAAGGAGGCGCTCGCCAAGGTGGCTGAGGAGCAGGTAAAGGGGGGGATAAAGTATGTTATCATAATAATAAATTTCTCCTAACTGATCGGTCACGGCGGCCAATCTCAACGAGGATTAACCACGCAGGAAACAGATATTATAGTGCACAAGTGTGTGCGCAAACACAGGTGCACTCTCTGTTCCTTCACTCTCATAGTCCGGTGAGACACCGACGTGACCGGAGAGAGGTCAGGCACAGAACAAACGGCTTAACGTGCTTTCCGAGGCTTTCTGTAGGGGCCCCTACGTTTCGTAAACGCAAACATTCGCAACAGTTGTATACAACCATACTAACGAAGATAAAACGGACTCGTCAATACATCGACATGACGCCCAGGCAAGATAAAGTACGCCACTAGAGGGCGGTAGCGTAGGTATTCGTCATATGGCTGATTTTTCAATGGTCAGATAGAATTAACCGACTTAGAGCAACTAAGATCGGTGGTAGCTCAATAGTAAGGACACGCGCCTCTTAACCGAGGAGTGCGGGTTCAAACCCAGGGACACCTCTGGATTTTTCAAATCTATGTACGTATTTATACCACTAGGTGAGGGAAAACATCGTGATGAAACCTGCAAAAGTGCAAATACAAACAACTTTGAATTTGTAACCATGATCCAAAAATTGTCTGGTTCCCCCATAGATTTAGAATTTTTTGACTACGCAAAAGATACATAAAGCGTGGGAGCGAGAAATCCTGCTGAAATGCAAACCGCCCGTGAGAAAAAGAGACAGCGAATGAAGTACCTATATGTCAATGTTTTTGCGAGTAAGAGGCCTTAGCGTCCCGGTCTATTCTACGTCGCAGTGAAATTTGTGCATTTATGTATTAAACCTTGGATTATAATCGAGAATATTAAATGTGCAATTAAGGTGACTTGTTCTGCACGTGATTGTGAGGTTACACGACGGAATAATCAGAATAAATACACTTTTCACAGGTAAATACGATTTTATCATTAGATTTTTTCAAACCATATTTTGTCAAATTGTTGCTAGTAATCGGTTTAGAAAAATATGTTTACAATAGTACCTATATTGATTATAATTGATCTTTCTAAGTATACATCGTGATTATAAACAGAATTGGGGAAAATATTGTGTAAAATAGTAAATAGTTTGGTTACGCTAGTGCTTGACAAAGCGGTGACGTCATGAGTATCGATAGAAACTTATGTCTTTTAGCGACATCATGACATAATTACAAAGTTATTTAGCCAAGTTATGTTGAAATAAAATTATATTCACATTGAGAACTCATTATCTCCGTAAATTTGTTAGTTAAGTAACTGATAATTTTTCTAGGTTTCCAAGCAACCCAGCATTGTGTAAAAAGTGGATGCGGACTATAGACAGACCAGATTGGACTCCCAGTAAGAACTCCACTATCTGCAGCAAACATTTTGACGGCAAATGACGGCAACAAAAAATTTGTTGCACTACATATTATTTTTAAATAACAAAATGTCACCAAATTAAAAGTTGCTAATATATTATTTGTTTCATTTCATTCCATCAGTCAAAGCAAAAGTCATGTCTTTTTGTCTTATAGGTATAAATCATAGAACATTTTTCTATTTTTTTCATTTTTTACACGCTGAATATACGAGGAATACATTTTACCATCTCATTGTTTATAGAACTGCTTAGAATGCGATTTCTTACCGACTAATTCCGATTTACCTTTCCATTTCCTTAATTTACATTTCCTTAGTTTACATTTCCTAATATAAACAACTGCTGATTTCATCAATGCCATAAATAATTAATCAAAAGTATAAAAAAGTGTTTTAAATACCTATACTATTAGTAGATAGGTATACAACGAATCAGTCGATAATGTAAAAGTGCGTCTTTGACAACACTATTTTTAACTCACACATAGACATCAACCAACACATGTTTAAATTTATTTTGGTCATGTCTCCGAGCCGTCTTTGTGTATCTTGTACATCCTAAATCTATGGGTTCCCCTATCTTAGGGTTACGAAGGTCAGACCGGCAGTCGCTTCAATGTAATTACCAGACTCGCTAAATCCTGGATCATGGTCTAAGCGGACCCCGTCTAAGCACGGGATAGCGCTAGGAAAATAAATAATAAGATAAGAATTAACCGTCTGATATAGAATAAGGTCACCAATTTGCGGATGTCATACTATATTTTACTTAGGAAACAGGCAATGACATTATACAATCATCCAGATTGTGATTTATTCGACTGTTATTATTTAAAAATCAGCCCTTAGTCACGGAATAGTAAAAAAAGAAGGCCTTCGCGCCACTTTCTAAAATTGAAGCTCCTCAGGTGCTCCACCTTGACAAGCAACTTACGTCACACATTGACATAATAAGTGCTCCAAATGACATATCCGATATCTGGTAGCCTTGTATCTCACCCACACATGCATAAATGTGGCTTCACGCTATAGTATTATAGCGCGGAGTCCTTCTTTTTTTACTAGTCCGTGCCCTTAGTATTTTCTTTTTCCTAGAAGAAAAACATAGAAGACTTCAAGACCTCGTTAGCAGAACAGGGCCCGCGGCTGCTGAACGCGCTCATGGCTGGAGCCAGCGCCTTCAAGGAGGCGATGACCAAGAAGTGATTTAGAACACCAGAAGTGACAACAGAAATTTAATCGATTAGTAATAGAGAAGTGATCGAGAAGGAATCGTTATGACCGATATCAACAGAGATTTCAAAATGTGACCAGTCTAATAAATGACCTTAGTGTGATAATCGGCTTTTTTTTTAATGCTCGTGTCTATATTTTTAGGTCTGGACTCTGGACCACGCACGGGCTGCAACGATGGTAATGATATCTTCTTCGTACCGTCTTATAAGCCTCACGGCTTTGCCTATTAACATCCCTTTAGCAATGTTACATAAACCTCCTACACAGCTGTCAGTAGCCTCAAAGAATTCCCATTATGCTCCCATAATTTGTGTAGGTATTGAAATATTTAATAAATTACCAGATTCTTTCAAGAATCTCAATTTAGGTAACTTTAAGAGAACAGTTAGAGTGTAACTTTTGTATAATGCTTCTACAGCCTAAAATAATATTTCGAATGTTAGTAATTAAGTTTGCAAGTACTTTTACGTTGATTACAAAATTGTATTTGTACCTAATATGCACAAACCAGGTGCTATTATGTAATTATATTTACTTGAAAAATGTGAATACACCTGCAAAGGTAAAATTTGGTGAATCAAATATAATGACAATGTTTTTCATGTTCTTTAAGTACCCAAATGTATATCTATATACTTATTTTAAATCTGTAGAGAGGTCAATTCTGTACATGAAATATATTTTCAAAATAACTATCAGGGGGTGATTAGTGATCGATACTGATGCCAAAAATGCAATCAGTAAAATTTTTGTCTGTCTGTATGTTCCTTATAGAAACAAAAACTACTCGACGGATTTTAACGAAACTTGGTACAATTATTCTTCATACTCCTGGGCAGGTTATAGTATACTTTTCATCACGCTACAATCAATAGGAGCAGAGTAGTGAAGGGAAACGTTGGGAAAACGGGAGAAGTTACTCCATTTTTTAAGCTTCCGTCGCGTGTTCAGCCTTAATGGTTAAAGTTACATAGAAATCATGTATGACGGAAATAGTCTTAATAATATTAACCATAAACGCGGGTGACACCGCTGGCACAGCTAGTATACAATAAATATTTCATTTCATTTCATGTTTCTAAAGACTAACCCGACTGTGGCATCCGTTAATATCGCTTTTTTAGTTTTGTTACAACTTTAAAGATAGAAAAAAAAAATCAGTCAAATTGAATTGAGAACCTCCTCCTTTTTTTTGAAATCGGTTAAAAAGAAAGAAATTTCATTTTGGATAACAGAATAATTTTAATTAGTTGCTATTCTCGCTAGATGTCGCTATTTATGTTTACTTTTCAACTAACGACATCTATTGGAAAAAAAGATTTGATATTAAAAAAACAATTAGATTTCAATAGAGAATGATTTATTTACACCTTGACTAGATAAATTATACAAAAATAGTGCTTAAACTAGTGCTAAAAACTATAAAAAACTATTTATGTAGTAACAATTCAAAAATTGGTATCCATAATACTGACATACGTTAACTTACATTGTTTATTTCGAGTTGACACCCATGGACTAGTAAATAAAGAAGGACTTCGCGATGCATACTACAGCGTGAAGCCAGCCTTAAATGTGTGAGTGAGATTTTTGTGCGCATTTGGAGCGCTTATGTGATGTAAGGTGCGTGTCAAGTTGGAGCACCGCACATGCCTCAATGTCTAGTTAGTGGCGCGGAGTCCTTCTTTTTTTACTAGTCCGTCTTGAGACCATAGACAAACAATTCCAAGATCTTTCCTATTTATATTTTCCTTTTTATTAGCTTAAAAGTTATTTTGAAATACGTACAAGTCCCATGTTGGTCTGGGAACCAAAAATAATGTGCCAACTGTGTTCCTCGCCTAGCATGTCGTAAAGGCGACTAATGGTGCATCGGGTTGGGTGTGTGATTGTGTAGGCGACGAGCTAGCCACTTGTCACTACTTTTTCACAATTTTCCATCTAACCCAGCCCAGTTTTATTCTTGAATGAATGTGGTTAATGGGGCTTGCTGGCCCTTTGACTCTGCGTACCCCTTCGGGGATTATGGGCGTGATGTTAGGTATGTAAACATTGGCGGTGTCAACTATGCAATTCTGTTTACGAATAAACATGATTTTATTTATAAGGAAACAAAAATATAGAACATTGAGAGCCTCAAACGTAATCATTAAATTCGTAATATACAAAAAGATAGGAACATTATTCTAAGTGAATCTTAAATTACATTATTGTGATTTAAACAAAACCGCTTCAACAAATGAGTCCAAACAATTATTACAGCTGACAATAAACAAGTTTACATAAACAAAATATTATTAACAATTTTTGTGTTAAGAGTAAAAAATTGTATTTGCTAATTTCCTACAATCCTTTAAATAGGCTAGATGATTAAAAAAAACTGTTTAGTCCGTCAGTTAGATTATAAAAAAAATTTGAACACGTATTTTTTTATTTATTTGTCAAACAAACATTGACGAAGATACAATGCATTCAAGTTGCGTGTGACGTCACACATTCGTACAATTTTATGTTGACGTCGCAAGCCCCCACTCCGAAACTTCGATGCTCTTTATCTTTGAGATCTTTTGTTAATTTGATAAAGCGAAAAATATTTGTCTAGTATTTTTGTATAATCTAACTGACCGAAATACATAGTAACTCTGTAATGTAATTAATTTCACACAAAGGCTATATCTTCATTAGATAAAACAACGTCGTCGCTTCAGTCTGTTCTCTTGTTAAACTACGCAAGGGTGTTTTTGCTCACCGTGCGAAGCCGGGGCGAGACGCTAGTATATATGTATATATAAATTCTTCTGTACAACTGTGTGTCAGTCAACTCTTCCTAAAATGTCAGCTGTTAAGTGGATTCTCGCTAGTTTATTCATACGGTTTTGCTTGGAACACTGGTGTTATCAAAACTGTTATTTCGGTGAAAGCTTCTCGAAAAGCTCTTGTAAAGCGAGAGCTTTCGCCAGTCGCCTTCTGAAGTCCTGGAATAGAAGAATAAATAAATATCAGACTACATCACATACATTGATCTGACTCAGAGATAAGTAGCTTAAGCACTTGTGTTACGGATATCAGAATCAACAGTGGCATTACAAATATATACTTAAATATTAAATATTAACACCCAGACACAGAACAAACACAAGTATTCATCACACGAATGTTAGTCCTGGGTGGGGATCGGACCCACAACTCTTGGCGCATGGGGCAGGGTCACTACCGAATGCGCCATCGAGCTCTTCAGAATAATGTGATTAATAATGTGTTAGTATGAGGCGTGTGCCACGCATTTTTGGCCCGGCTTAGTATTTAAACCTGGGACCTATGAGCTTAGGCGGCGCATGCGACTACTAGACTAACGAGGCAGTCAAATAGTTTAGTTACCTGATGAAGGATGTGTCCTCCAGCCGGGACCCGACTCGCGAACATCTCTTTGGACATGAGGCACAGCGCTTTCCCGTTCATCGGGAAGCGCTCTGGGAGCCCCCCTCGTCTGGACACCCAGCGGCCCACGTCGGAGCGGCCCCAGGTCCTAGGATCTGGGAGACAGATGGAACGTTATTATAGAAAGAAAGAAAAATGTTCATTAGGCAAATAAGAAACACATTAGTTAGGTTGAGAATTTTTTTTATAACTAACTAACTAAACTTCTCGCCACTTCCCTAGCGGGGTAGGCAGACGGTGTCATCATCTTCCTAGCGTTATGTCCCGTGTTTTTTTAGACGGGGTCCGCTTAGACCATGATCCAGGATTTAGCGAGTCTGGTAATTACATTGAAGCGACTGCCGGTCTGACCTGCGTAACCCTAAGTAAGATAGGGGAACCAGACAATTTTTGGATCATGGTTACAAATCCAAAGTTGTTTGAATTTGCAGGTTTTATCACGATGTTTACCCTCACCGTCGAGCTAGTGGTATAAATACGTACATAGACTTGAAAAATCCAGAGGTACGTCCCGGGTTTGAACCCGCACTCCTCGGTTAAGAGGCGCGTGTCCTTACCATTGAGCTACCACCGCTCTTGGTGTAAATGTACCTTAAAGGTTTCTGCTTAGTAAAAGTGGATTTTTTTTAAATATATTTATTTTTATAGCGTTATATATTGTTCCTAGTCGGAGTCTATTTAAATTACAATGTTAGCGATTGAAGTTTTGCCGCCAGGTAAATATTAAGTCCTTTTAGACACGGACTAGTAAGAAAAGAAGGACTCCGCGCCACTAACTAGACATTGAAGCTCCTCAGGTGCTCCACCTTGACACGCAACTTACATCACACATTGACATAATAAGCGCTCCAAATGACAGATATCCGATATTTGGTATCCACAAGTATCTTACTCACACACGCATAAACGTGGCTTCACGCTTTATTATGACAGCGTGGAGTCCTTCTTTTTTTACTAGTCCGTGCTTTTAGATAATCTTTCGTCATCTTTCTAGCGTTATGTCCCGTGTTTAATCGGGATTCACTTAGACTATTTAAATTATTAATCTATAACTCTTGTTATTACATTGAAGCAGTTGCTGTCTGACCTTGGTGCCCCTTTGTACAACCAGACATTGGATCATAGAAATACACATCCATAGTTTATTGAATGCGCAGATTTCCCCACGATATTTTCCCACATCGCGGCATGGCCGGACCAGTGGTATAAATACGTAATTACTTCGGAAATTATGCTTATTAAAAAGTAACTGATTGAATTACCTACATAGGTTAGACTATTGAGGAATAGGGAAATTGATATTGATCAATGAGGGCTTTAAAAAATACAAAAACCGCCATATGGCACGAGGGAGTCTCGTGGTCTTATCACTATTGGCTCCTTGTTGACAGCATGTCAGTTTGTTCTGACAACTAACCAATGAGGAGGGTGACAAGACACAGTTACGCCACCTTTTGAATGTTTTAATTTAAAAAACGCTCACTTCCCTATTCCAATATTTTTTTCGCCAATCAAAAGCATAATAACAAAATAACCTCTGCTTTCCACCACTAGATGGCGCTATTAGATAAAGATATTTATAAAAACTTTAAGCACTCATACTTCCTCCCGCCGCTAGATGGTGCTGTTAAGTAAAAAACTATTACAAAGAGTTCCAAGCGCGCTGTCAGGGATAAGCGTTTTTCGCTATGTTTCGACCACTCACCGAGGGGCAGGTCGTCCTCCTGCAGCACTCGCAGATCCAGCGCGTCCCAGGCGCCCCCGTCGGGAGGCGGGACACGGTCGCAGCGCGCCTGGCTCGGCATCACGGGCAGGTATGAGGGGGAGTACGTCTGCAACAAGGAACAGAATTGCCATCAGGAACGAAATACCACAGATTAATAATATACTACGCACAACAGAGGGTCACTGCCCATACTTGAAAAGATACTGCTATAACTCGCGCAAGAACAGCGACAGTGGTGAGTAATTGGAACTACAGCAAAGTTTAGTCTGTTTGTCAGGAATAATACAAGATGCCGCTACAAGCACAGGTTTGTTGTTTCTTAGTAATAATACGCCATCTGTGTAAAATTCATGGTTTTAAAACAAAGATTATTCTGGTTTGCTTCTGAAGAAAATATTTTATATTCATGTTTTACACCTAAATTTAATAAATTAACTAAGAAATTAATCTAAGTCCTTTCATATTCCTTTTTTTTTCTTCCATTGCACCCTTGAAAAGACAGGTAACTCGTGTCTGTAATGTATTTACGTCTTAATTCGTCAGCTTGGGTCGTCGTTGTTGGGTTAAGTAATTTCAATATTGAAATACTCAGCCACCTTTTTTTGGCCTGACCCAGGATTTGAACCTTGGACTTGGTCCGTAGGCGGCGCATGCTACCACTAGACCAACGAGGCAGTCAGTTGGTTCTTAAAAAGCCAGTCAACACATATTAAAATGAGTGGACTTTCCAAATAGTGAATTGGGATGTTGACTGGCTAGTCAATTGAGATACTTTTTAAGAGCTGTCAAAACGAAATCACTTCATAGATTTTGTATGGGCTTGTCAACGTGTGACGTCACTAGTTTGTATAGTCAACTGACTTAATATTAAGCAGTTTTTGTAAAATTAAAAATCTTAGACTCAATATGATACAAAATCAATAAGGCTTAACAGCATACTACGATACTTTCTTTTTCAGAATTGATATTTCATATAAATGGTTAAAATTTAATATAAATGGTGTCAACATCCCAATTAAGCTGCGGCTAACCAACTCAGTGTCACTTTTAAACCGTTCACAAGAATCCACAGGCTAGGCAGCCATTGTGGCACTACATTTATTATTAACATCGAAGATCCATTCAGCTTGAGGATATCCGTCGCATTCAATAGCTGAGCCCGCGGAAAACGGTCATTTGAACGAAATCGGCCATTTTGTGCGCCGGAAACCGGATGTGGGCCACGCGACGCGCTAATGGCGGATTAAACATGGCCGCTCGTAATTGATTTGGCGGGATAAATGCGTTTCCGGGGACTAGTGAGGACTGTGTTTGGATATAAATAATTAATTTATTGTTTGCATAATTCATAGGGAAGTTACATGGGTAAAAGAAGTAAATATTGTTATTCCGTCAATTAGATTACCAAGAAATATTGAAAACGGATTTTTTGCTTTTTTACAATGTATGTTTCTCTTGAAAAAAAAATACTTGAAAGTTAACGAAGATTCAAAAGTTCTGGAGTGGATCGCTTTGGCGTCATCAGACGAGACAATTTAAAAGGTTTAGTGACATCACGCGAAATCTTATTGCGCTGTTTTCTCGTAACTTTTGCAGTAGTAAAAATTTTTTTGGCAATTTAGGTTAGATTTAGGATGATGGTGGCTTAATATGATTAACAAGGTAACCGCACCTCACGAGAATAGGGTGTCGATCCAAACCCGAGCGAGGGTATTTTTGTAAGAGGACGTCCATTTGTAAGAATTTGTTGGACCGAGTAACTACCGAGTAACTACCATTGAGCTACCACCGCTCCCGGTGGTAGCTCAATGGTAAGGATACGCGCTTCTTAACCGAGGAGTGCGGGTTCAAACCCGGGCACGTACCACTGGATTTTTCAAATCTATGTACGTATTTATACTACTAGCTCGACGGTGAAGGAAAACATCGTGATGAAACCTGCAAATTCAAACAACTTTGGATTTGTAACCATGATCCAAAAATTGTCTGGTTTCCTTATCTTAGGGTTACGAAGGTCAGATCGGCAGTCGCTTTAATGTAATTACCAGACTCGCTAAATCCTGGATCATGATCTAAGCGGACCCCGTCTAAGCACGGGACATAACGCTAGGAGTATGATATGAGTAACTACCGAGTTTCTTGCCGGTTTCTTCTCGGTAGAATCAGCATTCTGAACCGGTGGTAGATTCACATTGCTCTAAGATTTTGTAAAATTGACGATTTATAAGTGCTTTTTTTTTAAGGCCTACATAAATAAAAGAGAATTTGAATTTGAACCCCCCATCCTCTTTGGTGTGGTTTTTCTCTACCCTCTCCCTAATCTAATCTCATGCGAGATCTTTTTAAAATTTATAGTTTTAGTATAAATCATCATCATCATCCTAGTGTTATGTCCCGTGCTTAGAGGGGGTCCGCTTAGACCATGATCCGGGATTTAGCGAGTCTGATAATTACATTGAAGCGACTGCCGATCTGACCTTTGTAACCCTTACACAGGGGAACCAGACAATTTTTGGATCATGGTTACAAATCCAAAGTAGTTTGATTTTGCAGGTATTATCACGGTGTTTTCCCTCACCGTCGAGCTAGCGGTATATGTAATGTACATTGATTTGAAAAATCCAGAGGTACGTGCCCGGGTTTGAACCCGCACTCCTCGGTTATAAGGCGCGTGGCCTTACCATTGAGCTACCACCCTTTTGTTTATAAGTTTTAGTATAAATGTGTTGGGTTAGTTATAAAGACATAATTATTGGTATGCACGTAGGCTTTACATCGAGCGGTGGTAGCTTAATGTTAAGGACACGCGCTTTATAACCGAGGGGTGCGGGTTCAAACCCGAGCACGTACCTTTAGATTTCTCAAATCTATGTACGTATTTATACCACTAGCTCGGCGGTGAGGGAAAACATCGTGATGAAACCTGCAAATATAAACAACTCTGGATGTGTAATCATAAAAACTAACTAACTAAACTTTATTATTGGCTGAATGTGGTTGAAGGGGCATGCTGCCCCTTTGACTCTGCTTACCCCTTCGGGGATTATGGGCGTGATGTTATGTATGTATGTATGTAACTAAACTTTGACTTGCCCGTTGGTCGAGTGGTCAGAGACCCTGGCCACGAAACCAAGGGCCGCGGGTTCGAATCCCGCTAGGGGCAAATGTTTCGTGTGATGAACATGGACATTTGTACTCGAGTCATGGATGTTTATAAACGTATTTAAGTATGTCTATCCGTTCACCTAGTATCCATAGCACAAGCATAAGCTTAGTTTGGAGCTAGGGAATGTGTGTTAGTCTGGAGAATTTATATTTTACGCCACTTCCCTAGCGGGGTAGGCAGAGAGAACCGAATTTGTAATCACGATTCACAAATTGTCTGATTTCCCTATTTTCTTGAGTGTCAAATCGGCAGTCGCTTCAATGTAATTACCAGACTCGCTAAATCCTGGATCATGGTCTAAGCGGACCCCGTCTAGACACGGGACATAACGCTAGGATGATGATGATGCTAATATTTATACTACCTACTAGTCCCGTGTTGGTCTGGGACTATTAAAGAATGTGCCAACTGTGTTTCTTGCCTAGCATGTCGTAAAATGCGATTAATGGTACCTATATGGGGTTTTGGGTATATGATTGTGTAGGCGACGAGCTAGCCACTACTTTTTCACAATTTTCCATCTAACCCAGCGCAGTTTAATTTTTGGCTGAATGTGGTTAAAGGGGACTGCACCTTTGACTCTGCCTACCCCTTCGGGGATTACGGGCGTGACGTTATGTTATGTTACCTACTTAAAAAAATCTTGTTTAAAATATTATTATCTAAGTCACCCAGTTGTCGATCAAACAGTTTTCCCATTTCCACAACTCCACACGACATCGGTTATTTTTTCAGCGCGTCAGCTGACTCGCCGGATGCGCGCGCGCCGCCATCCCGGACGCGCCATATTTGAAATCGACACTTCCGGCCGGTTTGAAAAAGGAACTCAGTGACGGTTTTTTATTACTCTTTTGTGATGTGTGGTCTGTTTATCTGCAGTGATATCTGAATGTCTGTTATAGGTGAGATACTATAGATAGGTTATTGTTGGGTACCGAAACTAAAGGTCGCAAGTTTAAGTCCGGCTAGGGTCAAATTTAGGGGTGGATCTTGATTATTGACCCTGGGCTAATCCTACTTAAAGGCTTAATGTATTTTTTTCTAGGTACATCTAGTAATAGTTCTGTTCGTTAGATATGCGAATTGTGTCCAACAGGGGCCTTTTTTCCGCGGGGCCCTGGCCTGCAGCCCTTAAAAGACCTTATAGAAGAGGTCCTGGTCAAATGGTCGTGTATTTAATGTGATAATTTTTACATTTACTCATCTACTACTTCTACTTAACTCTTATAAATATGTTAAGTTGACAGCTTAACTGTCAAACATTAATATTTTACACTTATTTTATTAATAAGTAATTCAGTCCCATGTTGGTCTGAGACTTAAAAAGAATGTGCCAACTGTGTTTCTTGCCTAGCATATCGTAAAAGGCGACTAATGGTATATCGGGTTGGGTTTGGGATTGTGTAGGCGACGAGCTAGCCACTTGTCACTACTTTTTCACAATCTTGCCCGGCCCAGTTTATTTTTTTTTTGGCTGAATGTGTCTAAGAAGGCTAGCTAGCCTTTTGACTCTGCTTACCTCTTCAGGGATTACGGGCGTGATGACATGTTTGTATGTATGTGATATTATAAAGATGTAAAATTAATATTTTTGTATGTTTGTAACGAATAAACTCCAAAACTACTGAAGGGTTCTGGATAAAATTGAGCACAAACATAGATTATAGATTGGATTAGCACATGGGCTATATTTTATAGATGTACCGAGCGAAGCCGCGTGTAAAAGCTAGTAATATGTAACATGTCTTAGTCGAACTGTATTTCCGCGAAGTTACGCAATGGCGGCTTTCTTTCCCGCCATTGTTGCCGCCATTTTGGCTGCCGGAAGCGGCGCGAGCGCGGGAAGAGCCGTCGGACTGTTGGCGGGAAACGGCCGTATCGATACGTTATCGATTTAAGTGGTAATGATTCGATAAGGGAAGTAACTGCAACATATGGTGTGTATTAATTGATTATTTATTTATAACCAGCTTTTAATCGTGGCTCCGCCCGTGTTAAGGTCTATTAAAAATGAAATGTAATGATTTTTAATAGACTTAAAAAGCACTTATGATATGAATCGTCAATAGAAATCAACATTTTTACTAATTTAAAAAGAATACGACAATATTCTATCGAGGAGAAACTGGCAAGAATTTCGATAGTTATTCTTTCAATTGCTAAGTATTAAAATCTATTGACCACCTCGTTGGTCTAGTGGTAGAATGCGCCGCCTAAGGGCTAAGTGGTCCCAGGTTCACATCCCAGATCGGGCCATTTGTGGCTAGGTATTTCAATATTGAAATTACTCAGTAACAGCCCGGAGTCAGGAAGTTGGCGGTTTAATCACCCCCGTGCCTCGGAAAGCACGTTAAGCCGTCAGTCCTGCGCCTGACCTCTCCGGTCATGTCGGTACCGTCTCACCGGACTATGAGAGTGGAGGAACAGAGAGTGCACCTGTGTTTGCGCACACACTTGTGCACTATAATATCTCCTGCGTTGGCTAATGCTCGTTGAGTTCGGCCGCCGTAACCGATATCGGTTAGGAGGACATTATTATTAAAATCTATTATTACAATTTCTTAACTGGGATAGGCGCGTATCCTTACCATTGAGCCACCGCTCAAATTGCCTGCGACATATCGATACTAAAGTCACTTCCCTGAGGAAACTAACGATGTCAATTACGCGTCGGAAGAAGACTTTCTTCCATTGTCTTGTCAAGGAAGTCGGCAATTTGGTTTGGCGGGAAAAAAGCCACAATAGGTGATTGTGCGTGGGAGTTGTGATATAATGTATGGTTGTTAAAAAGTACTAAATGCCTCGTTGGTCTATTGGAAGATACCTTAGCTGGTATAAGTAGCATTGGCAGATGAAATATCTGACTCCGAGGTAAGTAGCTTAAGCACTTGTGTTACGGATATCAGAATCAACAGTGGTATTACAAATATGTACTTAAATATTGGATATTAACACCCAGACACAGAACAAACACAAGTATTCATCACACGAATGTTTTTCCCGGGTGGGGATCCAACGCACAACTCTTGGCGCATAGGGCAGGGTCACTACCGAATGCGCCATCGAGCCAGTCATATCAATTATTATAATTTGTAAATAAGATATAAATAATAATATTTAATAAATTATCCAGACTGATACTGACACATAATCTTATTCTTACTTATACCTATTATAAACGCGAAAGTTTGTATGGATGGATGGATGGATGTTTGTTACTCTTTCACACAAAAAGTACTGCATGGATTTTAATGAAACTTTACAATAGTATAGCTTATACATTACAATAACACATAAGCCATGTTTCATTGATGTACCACGCGAGCAACGCCGCGGGCAGAAGCTAGTAAGCTTACAAGCTTGTGCTACGGGTACTAGGTGACCGGATAGAAATACTTAATTACGTTTATAAATATCCATGATTCGAGTACAAATGTCCATGTTCATTAAACGAAACATTTGCCCCTGCTAGATCAAACCCGCGACTCTGGTTTTCATGGCCAGTCTCTGACTCGACCAACTGGCCTGTCATATCGAAATCAGAAACAAATATTATAATGACACGTACTTAGGTACCTAAAACTAATTGAATCACGAAATATTGCAAGCTAGAATCTATAAATGATGATTTTTATAATTTATAAATTCAAGCACCTCCCGTCTCAGAGTTCCTTGTGTGTGATCAGATCATTCATAATATTTGATTTCACAAGGCCACATTTAATAAACCCGTAATAAAACAACAAATAATAAAAATTATTTTAACTAAATACAAACTCACCATAAATCTGAAACACAGCAACGGATATTCCTTATTTCACACACAATCTCACTGAATAGTTTCACAAAACACTTTTCATTACCGGCGCTTCTGAATGGAGTATTAAATTGTCTTATTTATTTCTATGAAACTCTGACACGAGTACACGACTAAGGCTCACGAGCGCTGAACGATGAATGAAATGCGAATGAATTTACGATTCTAATAGACGTGAATGGATGCAGATGGCTGTCCGTACAACTCATTCAAAGAGCATCTCAATCGACTAACAAAAACAAGACAAAGTCTACTTTATTTTAGAGAACAATAAAGTTTAATTTCGTTTGCATAGTGTCTGGCGTATAATACATTTTTGAAATATGACAGGATTTGCAAGCATGCGCCGTCTACGGCCGGATGCGGGCCATGTTTTGTCCCTGTCTCACGTACGCGTTTTACTAAAGAGCGATAAGGATAGCTGATTGTTTTTGAATCGATAATGTATTCTCGCATCCTGCCTGTCAACGTGTGGTTTGGAACTAATCGTTTCCGTATCAAAATTCGTCTGTAAAAACGTCGTAAGTGATTTGACAGTCAGTCTAAACTGTGTTTTGATTCCAATAGAAATAAAGATGAATATCGGTTGGTGTTTTTTCGCGGTATTAAACCAAGAACAGCAACAAATAATTAGGGACTCGTATTTCCGGTACTATTCTCGTTTCCCGCGCAAAATTTATTTTTGGTATGGCGTCGCGACGGTATCCTGTGGTTTTTTGGGGCGCTCGTTAAATTTCAAAATGGACACCGATTTAATTCAATTTATTGGTTGATTAGTCGGTTTGTGGAGGAACAGGACTTCCTTCCTTTATTTATTAGACAGCTCGGTAATGACGAGAATAAAATCAGAGATGCGTTTTAATATACACACACATGCCAAAGACTAAGAAATGAAACCAAATATTTTTCAGTCAAATGTGTTATTTATTTCTGCAAATATTATGTTAATAATTTCCTTTTTACATTTTACCAACACATTATCTAACATCCAGTGATCTGAGGAGAGGCATTTTACAACTCCTGTTATGAGATTAAAAAAAGAAAAGGATTTTTTATTTTAAGCTTAATTTCACAGAACAGGATTTGTTCCGTGTTTATTATAATATATAGTCTATGTATTTTATAGTAACCCTCTCTTTCCTGCAAGAGAAGGTCTCTTACAAAACGGTGACATATTTATAATGTAGGTATTATTGATTACAGTTTTTTTTTATTTTTTGCTCAAAAAAGGGCTCTAAAAAAAGTAAGTTTAGGTAAAAGTGTTCTGTTTGTTGGTTGTGACATTCTATCATCTTCCTAGCTTTATGTCCCGTGCTTAGTCGGGGTTCGCTTAGCACTTGTGTTACGGATATCAGAATCAACAGTGGTATTACAAATATATACTTAAATATTGGATATTAACACCCAGAGCCAGCTAACGAGCCAGTCAAAGAATATGATGATGAAGGCATTTAAATGTTAATATGTCTAACTAGCAGCCGCTTGCGACTTTCTCCGCGTTGATGAAACTATAGTTTCCTCTATAAATACTATTTAGTCATCATCTTCCTAGCTTTATGTCCCGTGCTTAGTCGGGGTTCGCTTAGACCATGATCCAGGAGTTAGCGAGTCCGATAATAAAATTGAAGCGACTGCCGATCTGACCTTCGTAACATTTAGATAAGAACCAGACAATTTGGGTCACGAACTCACTCATAGTTATTTCAATGTGCCAGTTTTATCACGATGTTTTCCCTTACTGCCGAGCTAGTGGTATAAATACATACCTACATGGATTTGAAAAATCAAAAAATACACATCTACGTGCCCGGTTTTGAGCCTGCACGCCACGCGTAAGAGTCGCGTGTCCTAACCATTTTCTCTCTCAATACACTTAATTTGCTATCCAGACGAAACGCTGGCTGCTTCCTCCGGAAGCGATAAAAACATTTAGAAACCTTCCCGCTTACAACCCACTTCCGGTTCCGGGCGAGTGTCTGTACTGTCTCGGGTATTGTTTTGGTTTTTGAGTTCCGGACCCAAAGGGTGCTAATGGATATTACTAAGACTGCTGTCCGTCCGTCCGTCTTGACATTTACTGCCTTAGCAAATTTAGAATTCAAATTTACAACCTCTTTATTTTTAAAGGCTTCAAAAAAGCACTTATAAATCTATATAAATAAAACAAAGTCGTGTTTGTTACACCACTTATAAGTCGAGAACGGCTGAACCGATTTACGTTGTTTTTGATTTGTTGGATTTGTCTTCGTCCAGAATAACGGAATAACTATTAAAAACATTGAAAAATTGACGATAAAACAAAATAAAAGCAAAAGTATTTTCTCATATAAAACGGTGGGATTCGTATCTGTCAATGTTAAATGTCAATTACTGGGCGATACGAAGTTCGCCGGGACAGCTAGTAGTCAATATAAACAGAAAAGAAATCATTACCACCGGTTTGGGAGGTGGATTTCTTTAAACTAGCTTATGTCCGTAGCTTCGCTACATCGATAAAACATAACCCCTTTATTATTCGGATGTATTGTATTAACTATATTATTGTAAAGTTAAAATAAAATTCATGCCATCGTTTTCGCGTTAAAGAGTAACGAACATCCACACATATATACATCCATCCACCCTACGGACTTTCGCGTTTATAATTATTATATTATTATTATGATATGGTATTTTATACATAGCGGTGGTAGCTCAATGGTAAGGACACGCGCCTCTTAACCGAGGAGTGCGGGTTCAAACCCGGGCACGTACCTCTGGATTTTTCAAGTCTATGTACGTATTTATACCACTAGCTCGACGGTGAAGGAAAACATCGTGATGAAACCTGCAAATTCAAACAACTTTGGATTTGTAACCATGATCCAACAATTGTCTGGTTCCCCCATCTTAGGGTTACGAAGGTCAGATCGGCAGTCGCTTAAATGTAATTACCAGACTCGCTAAATCCTGGATCATGGTCTAATCGGACCCCGTCTAAGCACGGGACATAACGCTAGGAAGATGATGATGATTGAGAAACGAAAATGTTTTATATTTATGAGTATGTACCTACCTACAGTATATTTTATGTGTATGAGGGACAATGACATACCTATATAATAATAATGACCGATATCGGTCACGGCGACCAATCTCAACGAGGATTAGCCAACGCAGGAGATATAGTGCACAAGTGTGTGCGCAAACACAGGTGCACTCTCTGTTTCTTCACTCTCATAGTCCGGTGAGACGGCACCGACAAGATCAGGAGGTCAGGCCCAGGACCTTAACGTGCTTACCGAGGCACGGGGGTGATTAAACCACCAGCTCCTAACTCCGGACTGTTACTGAGTAATTTCAATATTCAAATAATCAGCCACAAATTCTTGGCCCGACCCGGGACACGGATTTGAACCCGAGACCTCTTGGTCCTAAGGCGGCGCATGCTACCTGCTACCACTAGACCAACGAGGTAGTCAAACTATACATACTACATAACATCACGCCCATAATCCCCGAAGGGAAAAGCGCAGTCAAAGGGGCAGCTAACTCCTTTAACCACATTCAGCAAAAATAAAACTGGGGAAGGATAGATGGAAAATTGTAAAAACGTATTGACAAGTGGCTAGCTCGTCGCCTACACAATCACACACCCAACATCCGATATACCATTAGTCCGCCTTTTACGACATGCTAAGCAAGAAACACAGTTCGCACATCCTTTTTAAAATTCTTAACCAATATGGGAATAGAACCCACGGCTTTTGCTGTCATAGCCAGGGTCGGCAAATATACATAAGCCGTAAAATAACATAATACGTCAGTCCGTCCGTTCATCCTAAACCAATTCTCACAGGAAACGTGAAAGAATTCACGTCAAAATCACGTAAAGTCAACATAAAGAAGCCGCTTACTGCCCGGAAGTGTAATGTGTAAACACCTTTGTTGCGCGCAGGCCATAGGCAATAATTTATTGCAGGATCCGGAAGGATATTGTACGGCCATTGAAGACATTTTTGTTCGACAATTCTGTAGTTTCCGGTGGATTCCCCTTGTTATATTGTGGTGATGTTATTTTACGAGCGATTTGTTCGTGATGACAATTTAAATGGGACATCCTTTCATCTTTAACTTGGGCTTTCCTTGCGCTTAAAGGATATTTTGAAGTTATTTTTCAACTTACTAGGTTTTGTCTTAAGTTGATCTGGGACTTAAAAATAATGTGTCAAACGTATTCCTTGCTAGCTTGTCGGAAAAGGCGACTAATGGTTTGGGGTGTATGATTGTGTAAATAAATATTCGACGACATCACATACATTGATCAGACTACGAGGTAAGTAGCTTAAGCACTTGTGTTACGGATATCAGAATCAACAGTGGTATTACAAGTATATACTTAAATATTGGATATTAACACCCAGACACAGAACAAACACAAGTGTCTATTCATCACACGAATGTTAGTCCTGGGTGGGGATTGAACCCACAACTCTCTCGACGCATGGGGCAGGATCACTACCAAATGCGCCATCGAGCCAGTCAATGTGTAGGCGACGAGCTAGCCACTGGTACTACTTTTTTACAATTTTCTTTTAACTTAACTCAATTTACCTTTGGCTAATTATGGTCTAAGGAGCTTATCGTTCTTTGGACTCTACCCTTTCGGGATTGCAGGTGATGTAAAAATTAGACCTTTAAATCACATTTGGCTTAAATTAAAATTGCGTTTTCAAATTATCTTTTCTGTGGCTTAATAAACCTGGTATTTACTTTATTGAAGCACGACATTTACAATATGACTAGCTGTTATCGCGGTTTGACCCGCGTTTTTTGGTTAATGTTATAAGGTCAATAGCCTTCATCGATAAATTAACTATAGGTACAATTTTTTTTTTTTCAATACGGACCAGTTGTTTCTGAGATTAGCGCGGTTAAGCAAACAAACAAACTCTTCTGCTTTATACATATATTAGTCTAGATGATAAATCAATTGGTATATGCTAAATTCACATAACATAATTAAGTAAGACATCAATAAACATATAAGTGACACTATTTAAAAAAAGACAGGAAAAGGAATTCCACATAATTGGCACTCCTTAATTAGGTGATAATAAAATTAAATATCAATCTTCAACCTTCTTCATCTCAACATAAGGTTCAAAATAAATCGACAGCGAAAATTAAGTTAACAAGTCACTACAAAACAAGTTGTCATAAATCATTAGAGCCTTTTAATACTTCTTATTTTGAAAGCAGTAAAGTTTAAATTGCTATGTTTTTGATTGTTTGGCGGGCGTTTCGTTTGACGTAAAAAGTTGGACAGATTATAAAGATGTGCCACGTGCAGCCTGGCCGGATGGCGTTGCATGCCGCCGGCGATTAGGGAAAAAAAAGTTAAGGGATTGGAAACCTTTCGTTTGGTATTGAATATGCTTTAATAAAAAAAATATGATTCGGGATTAGAGTATACTATTAACAAATAGGCTAATATTTTAGGATTTACATATAATCTTTATAGGGAGCGATGGTAGCTCAATGGTAAGGACACGCGCCTCATAACCAAAAGGGTGCAGGTTCAAACCTCTGGATTTTTCAAATCTATGTGCGTATTTATACCACTAGCTCGGCGGTGAGGTGAAACATCGTGATGAAACCTGCAAATTCAAACAACTTTGGATTTGTAACCATGATCCAAAAATTGTCTGGTGTCTCTGGATTATGGTCTAACTAAGCGAACCCAGTTTAAGCACGGGACATAACGCTAGGAAGATGATAAATAATAAATAGATACTATTCTCAAAACGGCTGCCAACGAAATCAAATAAAATCATCACAATACACAATTACCAGAACTGTGTTGGATAAATATTATTTGTAATATAATAAAATTATAACTCAGTTATATTTCTGCTTTGCTTCGTAATAGTTATAAATCACGCTGTAAAACTCTATTATTAGCTAAGTATTTATATACTATAGTTTTATGACTAACTAACTAACTAAACTTCACGCCACTTCCCTAGCGGGGTAGGCAGAGAGAACCGAACGCCATATGGCACGATCCTTACACACCTCACTCGCCTCTTCAACATTCATAATCCTTTTCATACAAGCTCTACGATTTTTATGACTCCTAACATTACCTTCTTTTAATACACGACCAATCTGGTCGTGGTAGGTGAGCCTGGGCCTACCGCGGCTCCTACATCCTTCCAAATTCGCATTGTATATCTGTTTAGTCAATCTTTCGTCATACATTCTTTCCACATGTCCGAACCACCGGAGCATGCCTCTTCTTACCTTGACTCCGACGCTGTCCTTCAGACCGACTCTCTTTCTTACATCATCATTCCGAACGCAGTCTGTGAGCGATACACCGCAGATTTTCCGCAGCGCACGCATCTCGACCGCGTTTATTCTACTTTCATGCTCTTTCTGCCATACACAACTCTCGCTTCCATATGTTAGCGTAGGAATCAGCACCGCATTGTGTATGGCGAGCTGGGCCTCCTGGCTTAAGATTTTGCTGCCTAAAAGTTTTCCTAATGCTTCATTCACCCTATTCCCTGCATTCACTCTTCTTTCTATATCAGTGGAGTACCTTCCATCTCTACTAAATGCAGATCCTAGATATACAATTTCATTCACCTGTTCTAGCACTACATCGTCAACCGTTATCCTTGTATTCGTTCTGGTTTTATCTCTTTCAAACTATATTTTTATGAATGCATGATTATTGTAAAAGTGCTGTTTAGTTTCCTAATAAATAAAAAAAATCTCCTTAATACAAAGCATCTTATTGGAATGGTAATTCAAATAATTTTGTGACACCATTAGAGAACACTTTTGCATTCATAAACAATGTTGTTAATTTATTTACCATAGCAACAGCTGATTTTAAGTACGTACATACATACATAACCTCACGCCCGTAATCCCCGAAGAGGTAGGCAGAGTCAAAGAAGCAGCAGGCCCCTTTAACCACATTCAGTAAAAAGAAAACTGGGCTGCGTTAGATGGAACATTCTGAAAGTAGTGACAAGTGGCTAGCTTATCGCCTACACAATCACACACCCAAAACCCGATATACCATTAGTCGCCTTTTACGACATGCTAATAACATGGGACCCGCGAAATAAACCCGCGTTTATTATGTAGTTACTTACTAAACGGAAACGCAAGTGAAGTTTATTTAATTTTATTAAAAAACGACGAATGAATGTAGGTATACAAATTAAACTCACTTATCATTAATGTCTATTTCCACCCACAGATACGGAAATGGTGCACGACCCCTGTATTTTTTGCGCGGCCCGCCAAAACGTATCACATTTTGACAGCGCCGAAACGGATGCAACTAATTTCTATTTTTCACCCCAAAATAAGCTGTTTAGCCCAAATCCGGGTAAACGCAAGCCGCTGGACAAAATAGGATCCTATTTTAGTGGCCATTGTTAGGGAATAAAAGGCATTTTTTTGTCTGTCACCGCCTTCCCGCCTTTTCTTAGTTGACAGTTGTTTTTTTTTCGGATACGTGTGTGGATCGGATAATGGCAAGAAAAAAATATTGAACAATGGCGAAATTATTTAAAGGAAATAGTTAGACCGGTAATATTTTTTCTTGAATTCATGATTTATTATTAAAAGTGCTTTTGGGATTATATACAATGCGGCACTAAAAACAAAAAGAGTTCCTACGGTTACCTTCCGTTCGAAGCCGGACATGTACCTCTCTATTTTCAAACCTTAAGCGTATTCATACCATTTGCTAAGTGGACTATAATTACGGACGTGGATTTATTAAAAATGAATCCTCCAGACTGACAAACCAATTCCCTAGTCCCAAACTAAGCTTATGCTTGTACTATGAATACTAGGTGAACGGATAATACTTAAATACGTTTATAAACATTCATGAATCGAGTACAAATGTCCATGTTCATCACACGAAATATTTTCCCCTAGTGGGATTCGAACCCGCGACCCTGGTTTCGTGGTCAGGGTTTCTAACCGCTCGACTAACGGGCAAGTCAAAGTTTAGTTAGTTAGTTAGTTTCTATGATTACACATCTATAGTTGTTTAAATTTGCAGGTTTCATCACAATGTTTTCCCTCACCGCCGAGCTAGGGGTATAAACACGACTCGAGTACAAATGTCTGTTCATCACACGATACATTTGCCCCTTGGTTTCGTGGCCAGGGTCTCTGACCACTCGACCAACTGGCCTGTCAAATTTAAAAATGTATGGTAATTCCCCAGGTTCCCCTGTGTAAGGGTTACGAAGGTCAGTCGCTTCAATGTAATAAGCAGACTCGCTAAACCCAGGGTCATGGTCCAGGCGGACCCCGAATAGAAACATAAACGATAATAATACATAAATAAATGAAAGGATAAATGACAGACCCGTTCGTCGCGGGTTCGAATCTCGGTACAGGCAAATGTTTCGTGTGATGAATATGGACATTTGTACTCGAGTCATGGATGTTTATAAACGTATTTAAGTATGTATATCCGTTCACCTAGTATTCATAGCACAAGCTTAAGCTTAGTTTGGATTAGTGGTACTCTGCAGAATTTAATTACTATCCATTTTTTTGTATATATGGATTTAATTTCAGAAATATAATATCAAATAAAACAATACACATAACATTATGGAATCAGAATTGTTTATTAAAATAATATTTACAAGATATTTAGACTTTGATAACTCACTTAATTTATGACTTATGGCAAAACGTTATCTACCCTAACTTAGGACAATAAGGTTTAAAATCACTTGAGAGACTGATAAAATACATAGTTAATTTTAATATCTCATTTTGCGGTCAAATTTACTAGCGACATCTGTTAACAATATTTGGAATAATTTCTTGTTTTATATTTGATATTGGGGTCTAAAATAAGCAAGCTAACCTTTCTAAATCAATATTCTATTTTAAAGAATATTTTTGCTATAAAAAATGCCTTTATCAAATTTGTGTTTGTCAAAAATATTTTAACTCTAAAGATACCCGGTAACAACATGTGTCTCAAAACACCCAGAATCGATTTAGAAAGACATTTTATTGTACCAACCTGGTATTGAATTCAGACTAGCTAACGAAACTAACCGTTACGTTATCAAGGTATTACAAAAATATATATTCGTAATACATTATATGTATATATATTTTATCAAAGTCTCTGAAACAATTTCTCATCTATACAATGTACAACAGTTTTTGTAACCAATAATAATAATAATAATGAATGCACATTATTTTGAACACAATTACATAAAATGCGAACATACTAAATAAATATACTAAAATTATCCTAAAAAAATTATATAATTAAAACTAACGAAACGAGTGTAAATATTTGTATGAAACAATTTATACAGTATAACAAAATAACAATTGAGAATTTATATATAAAAAAAGAAATATATTTATCTATTGTGTTTTTTTATATATTCTACACTGTGCTTTCATTGTAGAATTGAATAATCGAAAATATATGAAAAGTATAAGAAAGGTAGCTCAATGGGTAAGGACACTTCTTAAATGCGACAGGAATCAGTTCAAACCCGAGCGTATACCTTTGCAATTTTAAAATCTATCTACGTGTTGAATCATTTCGGTGAGGGAAAACATCGTGTTGAAACCTGCACATTATTTTACGCACAATGGTCCATTTATTAGGCTAAGTGCGGAAAACAAATTCCCAACTAACTAACTAATTAACTAACCTGCACATTCCAACAACTATGAATTTGTAACTTTGATCCAAATTTTATTATTTTGTCTAAGGGGTATGAAATTTTAAACGGTAGTCGCTGCAATGTAATCAAATCTGCGACCAAGGCGAAACTGCATATAAAAAACTTTATATACAATATATAAAGAAAGGAACTAAAATATATATTTTTAATTGTTCAAAATAATACATATACATTATTTATTACAAATTGTCTTAGCCTACTCGCTCACAAGTAGTGTAATGTATTACATACATACTGGAATTACTTAAACTATATATACAATTATACTAATTACTATTTTCAATTCATTAAACTAGATTTTTTTAGTCTAAAAATGGAATTTATACTAGAATTTTTTTATTTGGAATAATAAATATTTAGTCATTGCAAATGATTTTTTTTTTAAATCACCACCATTTACAGATATGTGAATGGATAATTTTCATTTTCATATAATTCATGTATATTTTAGTTAATGTATTATTTACAACTGTCATCATAAATTATCAGATGCTTGTCTGTAATTGAAAGTAAGAAATATATATATGTACTCTGTTTTATATATTCAATATATTTTTTGAGGTAATTAATGACAAAAATTTTAACAATCGCGTAATAATACATACATTATTTGTAGTTACAGACTTTCGCATTAAACCAAAAGCCACGGGTTCGAATCCCAGGGGTTCCAATGGGAATACGCCGATATAATATAGCCTATGTAACTCGCTGATAAAGTAACTTCTATTGGTGAAAAGACTTGTTTAAAGTTTTCGGAGCCTATTACATGCTAACAATAAAATCTTTCCTCTTTATAAATATATAAAATATAAATAAATAAATATTCAAAGACCTCACATACATTGATCTGACTCCGAAGTAAGTAGCTTAAGCACTTGTGTTACGGATATCAGAAACAACAGTGGTATTACAAATATATACTTACATATTGGATATTAACACCCAGACACAGAACAAACACAAGCACTCATCACACGAATGTTTGTCCTGGGTGGGGATCGGACCCACAACTGTTGGCGCATGGGGCAGGGCCACTACCGAATGCGCCATCGAGCGTGTCTTTATAATATTAGTGTAGATATTTACATTTCTCACTTTCATCACGAAACCAAACTTTTTGTAATCTTGTCATAATAACATTAAATGTAACTGGAAATCAATTCCATTACAAATTACTAAAAAGATTATTTCGTACACAAACTGTGTATGTGCAAAACAGTCCATTTTTTTGTTAAAAAAGAATTATCTGTGATTTATTCGAAAGCTGACGCTAGATGGCGCGATATACACATGACGTTATTCAAATAATACCAATATATAGGTTGTTTAAAGTAATATATTTGATCTAAGCATTAAATTCGTTCAAAAGTTTAAACTTTCTGTGTAATTTAATTTTTGTTAATAAAATCTGTTTATAATAGACTCTGACGTCATATATTGCTATTGTCATATCAATTATAAAGAGCAATTGTCTTGCGAACTCATTAAGTATGCCAAATAATTGGTAGTGTCGACAGTCCTTAATCGAGTCCTGTAATGTCAATATGACATTGACTCACAGACCCTTATTAGAATCTGTAATGTCAAACAGGATTGATTATTAGTGACAACGGAGTGTAGAATCTACCCCATAGTAATAAGGTCCAATTAGTCTATTTAAATGTAAATTGTAATTAATAAAGTTTTCTAAACAAGTAATAATATTTCACAATATCCAATGTATATTTTACTATTGAAACTGCCATGTATATATCACGCTATGTAGACGCAGAAAAACCTTTATTACTACAGTACATAGAGTTGATTATTGAGAAAAAAATATTTAAAAAACTTCATTGATTTTAATAAATTGACAAGGAACACAACCTTTTAAAAGTAAAAACATAATCCTGGAATGCTTGACCGCAGTGTCCATTTACATTAGGAATTAAATACATAAGCGAACGTTTCTGCCTAAACACACCGTTAACATACAGAATGTCCTCAATTTGAAAAATATCTAATATTGCACATTATCACTTCAATACATTACAACAGACGGCGACAGGTGTCAACGTCACTTTGACAGTTGACAGTAGCCCGCCTGTCAAGTCGGCCAATAGAAGCCGCGAAATTTACACGAAACACACGCAAGGATCTAATACAGGAAAGTTTAAAGTAGGAATGAAAACAATTGCCTCTGTGTTGAAAACAGTCAAACTATAAATGCCTTGGTATTTAATACAATAAATAACAACTCATTTCTCTTTATTCCGTTTAAAAAAAAACAATCAAAATCAGTTCGGGACTGTCAATGACAGCTGTCAAATTTGACAGTAGTCACTTTGACGTTACTAGTGCTGTACGCAGACCTTGAGGGAAGTATTAAAAACGAAATAACAAAACAGATTTGATCATTAACGGACGTGTGCACATCGCTCGGCCTACCTCGATAGGTGATTGCGTTAACACACCGCGCTACATGAGTTAACTAATTACAAAACTTGCTAATTGAGTTAAGTCACTACCAGCGCAACGCCAACGCATCTCACCCACCCATGCCTAAATCTGACACTTGACAAATGACAGCTGTCAGCCTGACACTCAAACTGTCAAGCTAGTGATCAACTGCTGACAGAGCTTACCGTACTCCCTCTGGTCTCCCGATATCCTCCTCATCTTCAGCCCCTTCTTCTCCTTCGCCTTATTCTCGCAGACAACCAGTTCAATCTGGATGCCTCCGGAATACTCCAGATTCAGGAATCCCGTCAACGCCTCCTCCTCGCCGTCACTCTGTCCGTTTGTCTCAACAAATATATTCTGCGGCGGCACCCTACTGTTAATCGCCTCTTTCAACAGTTCTACTATACTCTGCGAGTCTAATTTTGAGCAGACGGTCGACAAAGTCACTTCGTAATACTCCTGCATACAAGATACTTTTTGAGGACTTAGGAGAATCGGTATTTTTTGCTCAGGCCTACAGATCTC
This sequence comes from Glyphodes perspectalis, assembly GCA_951394215.1. Taxonomy (NCBI): domain Eukaryota; kingdom Metazoa; phylum Arthropoda; class Insecta; order Lepidoptera; family Crambidae; genus Glyphodes; species Glyphodes perspectalis. The sequence goes on along the minus strand of OX596230.1, from coordinate 496,672 downwards.
AGTCAATCGCAGATCCATAGTAGACCGTTGCAATTTCTCAATCTCCTCCGTACTCTGCGGACTTTCCTCATCACATTTCTCGAGACAGTGTCTACTGCTATCTCTAGGCATATAAACATCCTCATAATACTCCTTGACTTCTCCTAAAATACCCTGAGCCGAGAACGAAGATCTCGGCGTCTCCCCCTTCTCAGAAAAGGAGCCTCTCCCGATATCGCTCCTCTCCGACAAGGAGGATCTGCCGAAGTCCCCCCGCTCCGAAAAGCTCCCTCTATCCGAAAACGAAAAGGATTCTCTGTGTTCGGAAAAACTGCCCCGGTTTTCGCTGAAACCGGAACTTATAGAAACTATATTAGAATATATTGATTGGACGTTCTGTTCGCAATTCGGCGAAACGTTGGCCGAATCGTTGCTCAGAGAATCGTCGCTAAAACCTAATGACTTATCACTACCTCTCCTAGGATACTTTAAATCGTCAGTTAAAAACTTCTGTGTTTCATCTACATCTTTAGGAGACTGCATCTCAGCATCTTTATCTAGTTCAGGATCTTTCGGGATATCTATAGGAGGTGGAGGTTCAGTCTCTTGACTGACCTTCCGGCCTATACCCTTAGTAATAGACGGTCTGTCGTCCAAGTCCGAAGGCTCAGAAATCACGAATTGTGGAAGCGAATATTTAGTGTTCTCCAGACTATCCATGCTGTCTTCTGAAGATGAAGCCACCAGGGTAATTTCAGACCCTAAGCAGTCAGTTAGGGAGATCTGCGGATGTGTCGAAAGGTAATTCTGGAACTGCTGCTGAAGATTCCTGGTCATTTCTTGGGAGAATAGCTTAGGGTCCCCGTTCTGATTGCCATTGCCTATTTCTTCCTGTATCATGTCTAGGGGTGAGCCGGGGTTGGAAATTGGGGAGTTGTTGAGAGATCTGTGGGTGACCATGTGCAGTTGGGGGTGGACCATGGGGAGCAGTTGGGGGTACTGGCTGGTGTCCATGTCGACGTTGCTCCGGAGGTCCAGGGGGGTCGCGGAAGCTTGGGGGGTCCCGCGGGTGATTGAACCTGAAAAGAATTGTAAGGTTAGTGGGTCGTTGGAAAATCTAATAGTTTGTATGTATGAATTATTTAGCTGTGACATTTTAGGTTTAAAGATATTTATTACTTAAGAATTTACAAATTTACTAAGTTAACAACATTATATGATAATGAATTTTAGATTAAAAATACAATAAGTGATCGCCGCTGATACGTTATTTATATGTAGTTACATTTAATTATTTTATGAAGAATGTGGTCTCTTAGTTTTTTCTTAAAAGTATAAAATCTATTAAAAGGGTAATATCTATTTTTTTTTTCATAAGAACTTGTCAACATTAGTATTATAAAGAGGAATGATTTGTATTTTTGTATGTTTGTAATGAGTAAACTCAAAAACTAATATATATAAACAATTCTTTCACTATAAAAATCCTACATTATCTCTGAGTAACATAGACTAATTTATCCGAAATACATACATACATCACGCCTATAATAACGAAGAGGTAGGCAGAGTCAAAGGGGCAGCAGGCCCGTTTAACCACATTCAGCCAAAAATAAAACTGGGCTGGATTAGATGGAAAATTTGTAAAAAAATTGTGACAAGTGGCTAGCTCGTCGCCTACACAATCACACACCTAACCCGATATACCATTAGTCGCGTTACGACATGCTAGGCAAGGAACACAGTTGGCACATTATTTTTAAGTCCCAGACCAACATGGCATTTATCCAAAAATGTTTAAAAATAAATGTTCATCCGTGCGAGGCCGAGACGGACCAAATAAGTTCCTTTTGATAAGTTTTCCGACTTCATCTTCCTAGCATTATGTCCCGTGTTTAGACGGGGTCCGCTTACACCATGATCCAGGATTTAGCGAGTCTGGTAATTACATTGAAGCGACTGCCGATCTGACTTTCGTAACCCTAAGATAGGGGAACCAGACAATTTTTGGATCATGGTTACAAATCCAAGTTGTTTGAATTTGCAGGTTTCATCACGATTTTTTCCCACACCGTCGAGCTAGTGGTATAAATACGTACATAGATTTGAAAAATCCAGAGGTACATGCCCGGGTTTGAGCCCGCACTCCTCGGTTAAGAGGCGCATGTCCTTACCATTGAGCTACCACCGCTCTATATAATAAGTTTTCCGACTTGACTTGATGCAAATGTGTGTAGCCGCGCATTATAAACTTATAGGATATAAAAACATAAGACTTAATATCAGCGCAAATATTTGTGTGAGACTGATGCTTATTATAGGTAAGATACCTGTGTTACAGGCCATCAGGCTCCCACCATTTCGTATTGTCCGGTATTTCTTAGAGTGTAATGGATTACAAGAGAGTAAATTTATACAATAGATCTGTATACATTAGTCCTTTATACATTTTACATTGTATTATGTATATTTATAAAAACATTGACCAATTTCCTAAAAAGTCAAACGCTACTAGAAATAAACACAAACTTACTGTTCCAAACCATAGACTCCAGAAGAGTGGTAATTCATTTATTGGTCTTAGTATTAAAATATTTAATAAACTTCCAGAAAGTCTACTAGCATTACCTTCACATAAGATCAAATTGTGCATTAAAGCGTTTTTAATGAAAAAGGGCTATTATAAACTCAAACTCAAAATATCTTTATTTACGTAGGCCTCAAAAAAAGCACTTGTGAATCGTCAAATAATAGATACAAAATAGAACAATTTGAATCTACCACCGGTTCGGAATGTCATATATCATGTGACTGGCCCGTTGGTAGAGTGGTCAGAGGCCACGAAACCAAGGGTTGCGGGTTCGAATCCCACTAAGGGCAAATATTTCGTGTGATGAACATGGATATTTGTACTCGAGTCATGAATGTTTATAAACGTATTTAAGTATTTCTATCCGTTCACCTAGTACCCATAGCACAAGCTTATAAGCTTAGTTTGGGACTAGGGAATTGGTGTGTTAGTCTGAAGAATTTATTATTATTTATTATTATATCTACTATACGATTGAAGACTTCCTAAATGATAAGCATATATGTTTAACTTCATAATGAAGTGTTCACCTGCAGTGTTGTTACCTAGTAAGTGTAGATTATTAAGTACGAAATTGTAAATTGGCATTTAAAAGAGTAACTATCGAGTTTCTTGCCGGTTTCTTCTCGATAGGTTCTACCTTCCGAACCGGTGGTAATACTTTTTTCTGTTTTAATTGATTATTTATAAGTGGTTTTTGAAGCCTATATAAATAAAGAGATTTGACATTAGGAATGTATTGCGCTTAAAAATAAAATGAATCAGAGGCATACCCGTGTGCAGGTAGCTCAGGCCCTCGGTGATCTGGTGCAGCGGCGAGCCGGGGCTGGCGGGCGAGGCGCGCCCCGACAGCAGCGAGTAGCCGAGCTGCGCGCGCGCCGCCTGCAGCAGCTCGCGCGACGCGTGCGCCGCCGGCAGCCGCAGCGTGTGCGCGCTGATGCCCAGCTTCAGCGCTATGTCCTGCGGGGGTTCACAGGGACATTTTAGCTCGCCGGACTTTCTGTCCGCGGCGGACTTTTGTCCGCGAGTGTTGGTTTGGGTTATGTGGGACGGGTATAGTGGGTAGAATGATAGGACTTGTTGATTTACTGAGTTAGAGGCGGCGGACTTTTGTCCGTAGGCGTGGATTATTGTTTAAAAACACGTTTATAGTGGATAGAACGACATCACTTAATTTTATTGAATTAGCGACTGCGGACCTTTTTCCTGACACAAAACCACCTTTTCCGCTACCAAAAGTCCGCCTAGTTGAAGTCCGCTAAACGTTCGAAGTCATAATTCACGGCGGACTTTTTGACCGCATAAATGATCACTGATTACAATCGTCCGCACCTGCGTGAGCAGCTTGGTCCGCGGCAGGTCAAGCGCGGCGGGGTCGCGCAGCGTCCGCGCCGCCAGCACCACGGCGCGCGCCGCCTCCGCCGACACCGACGCCAGGTCCAGCACCGCCGGGCCGCACGCCGCCACCGGGGACCCTGATAAATAAATAAATTAAATAAATAATAAATTCTCCAGACTGACACACCAATTCCCTAGCTCCAAACTAAGCTTATGCTTGTGCTATGGATACTAGGTGAACGGATAGACATACTTAAATACGTTTATAAACATCCATGACTCGAGTACAAATGTCCATGTTCATCACACGAAACATTTGCCCCTAGCGCGATTCGAACCCGCGACCCTTGGTTTCGTGGCCAGGGTCTCTGAGCACTCGACCAACGGGCCAGTCAATGATGGAGATATTGATTCAAAATTCAAATTCAAAATCTCTTATTTATAGGCTTCAAACAAACATAACATCACGCCCATAATCCCCGAAGGGGTAGGCAGAGTCAATAAAGCAGCAGGCCCCTATAACCACATTCAGCCAAAAACAAAACTGGGCTGGGTCAGATGAAAAAGTAGTGACAAGTGGCTAGCTGGTCGCCTACACAATCACATACCCACATCCCCATATAGTTACCATTAGTCGCCCTTTATGACATGCTAGGCAAGAAACAGAGTTGGCACATTTTTTTTTAAATCCCCGACCAACATGGGACATAGGCTTTCATCACACACACTCACGGACTGACTGAATGACTTATTAATTGACTTGCTGACTGTCCAGCTAAATCACTCATTGACTGACTTGGCTATAGCTATCCTTTTAGATTGAATTACCCACCCAATCCGATTACCAAGCTGACTGTCTCTGTCTGACTGAATGACTATACACCATTGTAGAAGATGTTGTTGAAAAGAGTAACTACCGAGTTTACCGGGTTCTTCTCGGTAGCAGCAACATTCCGAACCGGTGGTAGATTCATATTATTAGTTGATTTTCTTGTTGAATTGACGATTCATAAGTGTTTGTCAAACTTGACTGACTAGCTGACTGACTAGTCTTGACTACTAATAATTAACTGTCTGTCTGTCTCACCTGGCATGCTGGTAGCGGGCGTGTGCAGGCGCGTGTCGGCGAGCGGCGGCGACGCGCCCGCGCCAGCGCCTGCGCCCGCGCCGCTTCTCCTCTCAAGGCCTCGCTGAAACGGTCACATGGATCAATAGGCAAGATCACTAAAAAATCTGCTTAGTCCGTCAGTTAGATTATAAAAAAATATTGAACACGTATTTTTTTATTTATTTGTCAAACAAACATTGGCAGAGATACAATGCATTCAAGTTGCGCGTGACGTCACGCTTTCGTACAATTTTTACTAAATAGTGACGTCGCAAGCCCCCACTCCGAAACTTTGATGCTCTTTATCTTTGTGATTTTTTGTTTATTTGATAAAGCGAAGAATATGTGTCTAGTATTTTTGTATAATCTAACTGACGGACTAAATAGAATTATAGTTTTTTAATGCAGTCATAATCCCTATTGGTGCTAATCTGTTTAGAAGTTAGGAAGTAATCTTCACGTATGTTTAGACAGAATCCGCTGGGGCCATGATCCAGGGTTACAAATGCCAGATGATCAGATACCAAGATTTAATTACGGTTACACATCATCATCGACTTCCTAGCGTTATGTCCCGTTCTTGTCGGGGACCGCTTAGACCATGATCCAGGATTTAGCGAGTCTGGTGATGTTTTTGTGGGGGAACCCGACAATGTTTCATAGATAGACCCTATTTAAATACGAAAATAATAATTTCATAAAAAATACGACAAATTTCAATAAAAAAAATACGTAAATTAGTTTTTAGAATTCCCGCCAAAAAGCTCCAAACTGTCACGTGACTATAATAACGTCACTGACGGATAAAAATTCTCGCGCTCTGTCAAACTGAACCTGATCTTGAGTGAGTTCTTACGACTATGTCAGCTTGTTTGGCGGTTAGTGACGTCATCGCGCTTTGCTGGCGTTCGCAGTCACGTGATAATGGATATTAAATAACGCAATTTAAATATTTTTTTTACAACTGACAAATAAATATATTCTTAAAATATTATTATAGGTTTTTAAATACTGTCTTTAATATATAAAACATAACTTTACATGAATTGGTAACATGTGCCAACATCTCTATTACAAGTCGTTCTCGTATCAATTTATACACAAAACCTTAACAATTCAGAGGCGTCAAGGCCCTTGGTAAATCCTGTTGAACCAACTCACCTGCAGCTGTTGGTACTCCAGCTTGGCGGACGCCAGGTCGTGCGCGGCGCGGGGCGGCGAGCACTCCGCGCGCCGCACGGGCGAGTAGCGCTCAGCGTGCTCGCGCGCTGGGGGATCAGTATTGGTGATGATAGGGGGGATCGATACAGACTTGTCATAGTTGGCTAAAATCTAGAGGAGGTGAATATACCGTTTGGTCCGTCAATTAAAAAATATATATATATATACGGTCGAATTGAGAACCTCTTCCTTTTTTTGAAGTCGGTTGAAAACTAACTAAACTTCACGCCACTTCCCTAGCGGGGTAGGCAGAGGTTATAAAAAAATATTGAACACGTATTTTTTCATTTATTTGTCAAATACTGACGAAGATGGCATTCAAGTTGCGCGTGACGTCACGTAGGTACAATTTTTAATTGAAAGTGACGTCACAAGCTCCTCTCCAAAACTTGTATGCTCTTTATTTTTGTATATTTTTGGTCAACTTGATAATGCAAAAAAATGTGTCTTGTATTTTTGGTAAGTCTAATTGACGGACTAAATAGAATTATAGTTTTTTGATCCAGTATTGGTTAAAACGTTTTAGCGAATTACGTATGACCGATATTTCTGTTAGCCGAAAGCGTATTTCGACGAATTGTATACAGTTGTATTTCTATAGGCGAAATGGCGTTATCATTAAAATTTAGCTGTTTGAAATTTTTGGGAAGACAGTTTGGATCAATTCAAAAATACAATAAAAAAAGATATCTATTTCTATATTCGACTCAAAAATATATAAAATTTCCGTCAAATATGAAAACGATTAAATTATCTTATGAACTATTAACACGCACTAATTTAAAGATGATACCAAAAAAGAAACCGAAAAAACTGGTATTGTTTTTAAGGCGCTAAAATCAAAACAGCAAAACTACACACATCTAACGCTACATTTAGGGATTGCAATGAAACCAGTTATTTAGCTAAGCGCAGCATAATTATAGCTGTACTGGACCCAGCGACATGTGCTGGTTCAATGCCGCTGGATTTCAATCCCTACTAGAGATTTGAATGCTGGACCAAGCAAAAAATGCAGCTGGATTGCAATCCCTACTACATTACAGCTGAAAGTGCACACACATAGAAATGCAAACACAGACACACACACATTTTCTACGTACTTACTTTTAACGCTGAGGATTTTAGAAAGCTTTTATAGAAAAAAATTGCAATAATTATTATATTACTTTACCTTAAAAATCTTATGGTTCGCTACAAATTAAAGTTTTTCAGTAGTTCATCATTTATGTATATTAAGTGTCGATACCAATTTTTTTATTGATACCAGATTTGATACTAATTTTTTTTAACTATTGACCCTATTTATCCTTAAAATATTTGGGGAATTGTGATAATGGTACTTAAATAAAAGTGTATTTTAAAACAGTATAATTTTAATTATGTATATTACTCGTCAGTTTGGAGTAATCATTTGGTATTATGGTATGGAATGGTATGGTATATTATGGTATTCTAAAAGTAATTTTAGAACACATATTTTAGTGTCTTACGTATAATTACAAATTAATATGCTTATTATCATCTAATTTATTTATTTTATTTTGATTTTGTGATATTTTATTCCATATCCCGGTCAAGCTCTCACAAAAAGTTTTAAATAAATATAATTATAAAAGTATTTTGCCTTAAAATATTGTCTTAGTAATGGTTTTCAGGGATATTCATTACTTTAAAGATACCAGGTGATTTTAAAACCATCACACATCTAGTTTTAAAGACGTATAAAACACATAGTTAAAATACCAACTGAAAAATGATATACACTTTTTTTTATCAAAAAATAGGTTTCTTCCACCGCCACCGGATAAATGAAAAAAAAAACAAATTACCCATTTCCTGTACGGTAGCCAATGTTTGCAGCTTCACCCGCTGAGGACCAGAGTACTTCCTTTGCCTAGTGTTGTACTGACTCTGATTTTGGTACTGGTTGCCTTGGCTCTGGGGTACCGGGGTACTCATTATAGATCTCTGATTCTGGTATTGACTCGACGGCTGACTTTGGGGTACTGGTGTACCAGCCATGATTGAGCCGCTGGGTATACTCTGCATCTGGTTACTAGTTTGAGAATTCTGATAGTTCATGGGAGTACCACTTGTAATAGATCCGAAGTTGTTTGAGAAAGTCGCGTTCGCACCGAAATTGGTATTGGTATTGAAATTTGTACCGGTGTTTAGGCTGTTGAAGTTAGAAGTAGTGTAGTTGGTACCGAAATTGGTATCGAAATTGGTGTTCATCGGGGTACCGGATACTATGGACCCTTGGGTCTGTATTGGGGTACCGCTGGTGATGGATCCCTGGGCGACGGTACCATGGGTCGGGGAGTAAGGGGCCACATTCCCATGACTTGACGAGAACTGACCCATGGGCTTCGCTAAATTTCCATGACTGGCAGAAAACTGTCCAAGTTGGGGCGTCACGTTTCCATGGGGAGGGAACTGTGACGTCACATTCCCATGGCTCGGGGTAAACCCCATTTGGGGGGTATACGGGGATACCGCTTGTGTCGTTATGGGAGTACCGCTCATGATAGACCCTTTGGTACCAATCATACTGCCTTGTGGGATCGTTTCTAAAACTGGTATCATCTGCTTCTGAGCGCTTTGTCCTGTGTTTGTATAGTTCGGTGTTCCTTGCGTAATAGATCCTTGTGTGGGACTCTGAGGCATGCTCTGGGAAGTTGGAGTAGGGGGACTCTGGTACCCCTGGTACTGGTACCCCCCAATGGAGGGGGGGAGGTAGTTCCTGTTCATCCTGGCTTCGACTTCCATGACAAGTTCGGGACTTATTACTGGGGTTGGGTGAAAAATAAAAAATTAGCGAAAAAATGATGCATAGCATATTAAAGGCATGCTTCGCTAATATTTAGTTTCGAAAAATGTCTTGGTATTTTTTAATAAAAAAATCCTAATAGATAAATAAAATTTAAGTATATAAGAATTGACTACCGAATGCACACGGTACTTTTATTTATAAAAGATAATAAAAAAAATAAAGAGGAATATTCGATTGTTTGTTTTTTCACTGAATATGCTCCGAAACTACTGGACCGATATGAAAAATTCATTCACCAATGGAAAGCTACTTTATCAGCGAGTAACATAGGCTATATTTCATCCCCGTAATCCCACGGGAACGGGAACTGAGGAGTTGTAATCACGGGGCGCTGCTAGTCGATAAATGTTTCTATTCTATTCTAAATAAATATCATGACATTTTTCATCAAACAAAAAACAATCTAGCAATCAAAAAGACAAACAACATTCAGGTTTTATAAAAACGCTACAACAAATACTATTTAAAAAATTGCAAAAAAAATTTAGTGAAATATTTTTTTATTTTTGTAAAAAGACAAGCTAGACACTTAGACAAAAACAAAATAAGGTGTTGTTTTAAACTGAGTAACGTCTATAAATTAATATTTTTCATTTTTTTTTTACTAAATAAATAAAAAAATTTGGTATTTTTTTTACTAAATAAATCAAAAAAGTCAACGGATTGTTCCCAAAGTATATTTTCATAATTTTTTCGTCATCTTTCTAGTATTATGCCGGTCCACTTGGACCATGATCATAAATGAAACAATTATGGCTATTAAATTAAAGCGACTACCAGACCTTGGCAAGGACACCAAGCAAATTAAATCATAGTTTATTCTTTGTACATACAAATGAGGAATTGTGATGCCCGACATAAGGAGCTTTTTTTTTTAAAGAAAAAAAAAGCCTTTTTTTATAAAAAAAATATTATAAACGCAAAAGTTTGTATCGATAGATGGATGTGTAGATGTTTGTTACTCATTCACGCAAAAAGTACTGCATGGATTTTATTGAAACTTTACAATAGTATAGCTTATACATTACAATAACACATAAGCTATGTTTCATTGATGTACCACGCGAGTAACGCCGCAGGCGGTAGCTAGTAGTATTATAATAATAGTCATATTACATTAAAATTATACATGACTTTAAAGGGCCTCTACGTGTTGGCTTCGGCCCCACGCACGCCTCCCAAAAGTCCGGGACTCTATAGTCCCGAGAAATGGAAAAGTCAGATATAATAATATAATATAGTATTATAATAATAATAATAATATAATCGTCTCTTTGTCATTGTTATTTTTATGTAACACAAACATTTAAAATCCGTCATTAGCTTCAAGATTAGAATTTGAGTTTCTTGTAAAATTAATTATGGGCTGTGAATTTTGTGCAAAATAAAAAAAATAAAAAGAGGAACCAGACAATTTTTGGTTCACAATCAACAATCTATATCTATATAATCTCAGTTTAAAACATCACCTGTACTCAGGCCAGTACAAGCAGTATACTCACCAGGGGGCCGCTCGGTGACCGTCAGCAGGCCGGTACGGCGGACGCGGATACTCGACGTGGACGAGGGCGACGTGCTCGACTGGGGAAAGAGTATAATAATAAATAAATAATAGGGATGTTGACTGGCTAGTCAATTGAGATACTTTTTAAGAGCTGTCAAAACGAAATCATAGAATTTGTATGGGCTTGTCAAAGTGTGACGTCACTAGTTTGTATAGTCAACTGACTTAATATAAAGCAGTTTTTGTAAAATTTAAAATCTTAGACTCAATATGATTGAAAATCAATTAGGCTTAACAGCATACTACGATACTTTCTTTTTCAGAATTGATATTTTAAAATTGAATATAATGGGTGTCAACATCCCAAATTATTCGGACTGACACACCAGTCACCAGTTAAACTAGGGATAGTTTAATATTTGTTACTACAATAGAGTCGAGAAATGTTTCTAAAATTACTGTCTTAAATTATGTTATTTTACATACATACATAACATCACGCCCATAATCCCCGAAGGGGTAGGCAGAGTGGAAGGGGCAGCATGCCCCTTCAACCACATTCAGCCAATAATAAAGCCGGGCTGGGTTAGATGGAAAATTGTGAAAAAGCTGTGACAAGCGGCTAACCCGTCGCCTACACAATCACACACCCAAAACCCGATATACCATTAGTCGCCTTTTACGACATGCTAGGCAAGAACCACAGTTGACATATTCTTTTTAAGTCCCAGACCAACATGGGACAGTGGGCTGGGTTATTTTGTAGACTAAATTTATTTATTTGAATTAAAAACAAATTGAACAACTTATGTAAATAAATAATTATGTCCTTTTTTCAATGTAGTAAATGTATTTCAATTAATAAATGTATGCTACAGAGTAGAATATTTTTTAATCATAATATTATATATAGTTAATGCCGAGAAATTACGCTAGCTCATGATCGATAGCAATAATAATATATAAATAATAAATATCCGACTACATTACATACATTAATCTGACTCCGAGGTAAGTAGCTTAAGCACTTGTGTTACGGATATCAGAAACAACAGTGGTATTACAAATATATAATTTAATATTATATATTAACACCCAGACACAGAACAAACGCAAGTATTCATCACACGAATGTTTGTCCTGGATGAGGATCGAACCCACAACTCTTGGCGCATGGGGCAGGGTCACTACCGAATGCGCCGTCGAGCCAGTCAAATAAAAATAAGAAAATAGCAATAGAAATTTCGCTAACTCAACAGTAACATAACGTTGGAAATCGCGCTACCTCATGAGTTAACCTCTGAAAATTAGACTAACTCGTATGTTAGTAGCTAACTGCGCATTGCGCTGACTCATAAGTAAATCATCTGTGTCAATAGCGGTCACTCACCATGGCCTGCGCCTGCGCCGGCCCCGCGTCGTCCGGCTGGCCGCTGCGCGCGCCGCGCCTGCACACGTCAGAACATCAACCGGCCGGGGGGGGGGGGGGGGGGGGGGCACGTAGTTAGGGAAACATTCATGTATCGGACAATTGGGGTAGGCAAGTTAGTTAAATACTAATTAATGTCAATATTATAGGTACATACATTGATCCGATTTCAAACTGATTTAAACACTTGACGCGAAGCCTGACCATGCATCAACATCTTCCTAGCGTTATGTCCCGTGCTTAGACGGGGTCCGCTTAGACCATGATCCAGGATTTAGCGAGTCTGGTAATTACATTGAAGCGACTGACCTTAGAGAGGGAAATAAGACAAATTGGGTCATGATTACACATCCATAGTTGAATGTGCAGGTATCCTCATGCCTTTGAACAAATGGTATTAATTCGTCTGCGTACGCACAGATATAAATAGGTTAGATGACTAAAAAAATTCTGTTTAGTCCGTCAGTTAGATTATAAAAAAATATTGAACACTAACTATCTAAACTTCACGCACATCCCTAGCGGGTAGGCAGAGAGAACCGAACGCCATATGGCACGATCCTTACACACCTCACGCGCCTCTTCAACATTCATGATCCTTTTCATACAAGCTCTACGGTTTTTAAGACTCCTAATTCTGGTCGTGTATTAACAGATACATATATATATTTCTAGCGGGATTCGAACCCACGCTCTTGGTTTCGTGGCCAGGGTGTCTGAACACACGACGAAAGGGCCTGTCTGATGTATGCACACTCACACATACATAGTCCAGTCATTTGGTCAGAAAGGGATTACCTGCAACGTTTTCCGGGAGTTTTCAAATTGGATAATTTTCAAGATTTCATACACACATACATACATAACATGACACCCGTAATCCCCGAAGGGGTAGGCAGAGTCAAAGAGCGATAAACTCCTTACACTACATCAGTGGCGGACTAAGGGGGGCGGTAGGGGCAGTGCGCGTCGGGCCTCTGGTCCTGGGGGGCCTCATATTATCTCCAAGTTCCTGTACTCATCCTATATCAAACAGTGCCCCCCCCCCCCCCCTCCCATTTCGGTCAAGCAACACTGCTCGTACCCATACTAAAGGACCTCGTACAGCTCTTTGCCGCCCCAGGCCTGAAACAGGCTTAGTCCGCCACTGTAACTACATTTAGCTAGCTATAAATTAAGTAAGAGTTGTATAGGGGTGGAACAAGAGTCGTATAGGGGTGGAACAAGAGTCGTATAGGGGTGGAACAAGAGTCGTATAGGGGTGGAACAAGAGTCGTATAGGGGTGGAACAAGAGTCGTATAGGGGTGGAACAAGAGTCGTATAGGGGTGGAACAAGAGTTGTCTAGAGGTGGAACAAAGGTCATATAGGTGTGGAATAAGAGTTGTATAGGGGTGGAACAAGAGTCGTATAGGGGTGGAACAAAAGTCGTATAGGGTAGAACAAGAATCACACGGTTAGAACGCGAGACGGTATAGGTATGGTTAGGTTGGAGCTCGAGTCAGTAGAGGTTTTTGGGTTGGAACATAACTGAAACGGATATGCTACGTTGGAACATAACTGTTTACAGGTGCGGGTTGTTAGACTATAACATGTATGTATAGTTTCGCGCGAGTTGAATGCAGTCGGGGCCTTAGACGAGACACACATGAGCTCTGCATTCATCTCGCGCGCTATCTTTATGTATGTGCGTATGTATGTATGTAAGTATGTAAGTATCGAAGTCCGCGCGTGTGCACGCGCGCAGTACTCACGTGGTGCTTGGGCTGGTCGCGGCAGCAGGCGCGCTCGCGGCCGCGCGCCACGTGCGCGCCGCCGTCCGACGCGCGCCGACCGAACGCCGACGCTGCGCACACACACATACAATTTCAATGTTGGTTTTTTGACATTTCGACCCCTTTCCGCCCCATTAAGGGATAATAATATTTTACTTCTAACATTTCGGATTTAAAAATAGATATCATTTTTAAAATAAACGACACAAAAACCTCGGAAATGATACCAATATCGATACTCGTCATTTTTTATCCCTATCCCACCCCTTTTCATCCCCCTGTTAATAAAAAGTATCCTATCCTTTATCTCAGTATCTCACCTATCTATTTGAAAATTTTCATCCAAATCCAGTCATCAGTTTTTAATTTTTCATACAAACGTTCACCCCCCTTTTCACCCCTTTAGAGGGTGGTGTCCGAGATAAAAAGTATCCTATGTCCTTCTCCTGGTTCTAAGCTACGTCCTCACCAATTTTCAGCCAAATCAGTTCAGCCGTTCTCGAGTTATAAATAGTGTAATAAACACGACTTTCTTTTATGTATATAGATACTAGCTGTCCCGGCGAACTTCGTATCGCCCAGTAAATGAAAATTGACATTGATGTGTCGATTGACATTTAACATTGACAGATACGAATCCCACCGTTTTATATGAGAAAATACTTTTGCTTTTATTTTGTTTTATCGTCAATTTTTCAATGTTTTTAATAGTTATTCTGTTATTCTGGACGAAGACAAATGCAACAAATCAAAAACAACGTAAATCGGTTCAGCCGTTCTCGACTTATAAGTGGTGTAACAAACACGACTGCAAAGTCGTGTTTGTTACACCACTTATAAGTGTCTACTTTTTTTTTAGTTTGCCTGGCACCGACTCCAAAACTAACTGATTATTGTAAATATTTAAATACGTGTTAAAGATTAATACTTTCATCGAAGCAGTCGAAATAATTTATTTTATACTTTTTAGTGTTTAGACATTTAAATAGCTATTAAGGCAGTTTTTACTTGTGTTTTTTATAAACATTTTTTGCGGGGTTTTTTGAAGTCAGTTTTTATTTTTGTTAATTTACTTTATATTGATACTTGTGCAGGGTGACTAGCGGAGCGGGGAGCGGTGGTAGCTCAATGGCGACGACACGCGCCTCATAACCGACGGGTGCGGGTTCAAACCCGAGCACGTACCTCTGGACTTTTTAAATCTATGTACGTATTTATACCACATAGCATAAGCATAAGTGTGGACTTAGGAAATTGGTCAGCCTGAAGAATTTATTTATTTACTTAGCAGTTTTTGTAAAATAAAAAATCGAAGACTATATATAATTTAAAATCAATAAGGTTTAACGACATATTACGTATACTTTCATATACGGAACTGACATTTCAAAATTAAATATATAGATGGTGTCAACATTACTATTTTGTGATGAGAATAATTTAAATCAACTTTATATAAGTTGGTTTTAAAAAATTCCTTTGTTAACGGCGTTAAGTTTAACGGCCAAATCATCTATATGATCAGTAGGAAAATCGATAGTATCGATGTCTCTGTTAATGAAATATTATCGGTAAATAGCAATAATATCGATAGTATCGCCAACTAATGAACTATCGCTAGTACAATACTATCGATGGTATTGCTCTTTAATATCATTTAGACTATCGATAGTATTGCTTTTCAATACTGATTAGACTATCGATATTCTATACGATATTTAAGAGCAATACTATCGATAGTATCGATACTATTAATAGTATTTGCCGCTCGATAGGCCAATATCGACTGTCTATCGATAGCCCATCGATAGACAATCGATATTAGCCTATCGAGCGGCAACACTAGTTAATCAGAAGCTAGAGGTAAGGCGCCTGCGCAGGCGCAGACGCGGCCTCACCGTGCGTCTGCATGGCGTGCGGCGGCTTGAGCAGGTGCTGGTCCTTGACGCTGAAGTAGCGCGGCGGCTGGTGCTGCACGGCGGGCAGCTTGCCGGCCAGGTCCGTGTTGGGCAGCAGCGACACGTTGGCCGGCGCTTGTTGCTGCAATACCGATAAACACACCATTTTAAAACTATAATTCTTTTTAATCCGTCAGTTAGATTATACAAAAATACTAGACACATGTTTTATCGGTAGTGACCCTGCCCCATGCGCCAAGAGTTGTGGGTGCGATCCCCACCCAAGAGAAACATTCGTGTGATGAATACTTGTGTTTGTGCTGTGTCTGGGTGTTAATATCTGATATTTAAGTATATATTTGTAATACCACTGTTGTTTCTGATATCCGTAACACAATTGCTTAAGCTACTTACTTCGGAGTCAGATCAATGTATGTGATGTCGTTAAATATTTATTTAATTTATTTATTTATGTTTTTCGCTTTATCAAATTAACAAAAAATCACAAAGATAAAGAGCATCAAAATTTTGGAGTAGGGGCTTGCGATGGCACTATTTAGTAAAAATTGTACGAATGTGTGACGTCACGCGCAACTTGAATGCATTGTATCTTTATCAATGTTTGTTTGACAAATAAATACAAAAACACGTGTTCAATATTTTTTATAATCTAACTGACGAACTAAAGTATTTTTATTAATCAAAAAACGTGGACCACTGGTGGTCCGTGGTTTCATAGTTTGAGGATCACTGGTTTAGTACACTTACGTTGAAGTGTGCAGAGACGTATAGAGGGCCAGCCCGGAGGTCGGCTGAGGCGGCTCCACATACGCCTAATTCACCGCCCTGCAACATACATACAAGGCTTTTAGTTTCATCATCATCCTCTTGCCCTTCTCCCAGTTCATCTGGGGTCGGCGCAGCATGTCTTCATTTTCCATACGTCCCGGTCAGCCGTCATCAAGCTATCCACTCCCATTTCTCTCATATCATCTTTCACACTTTTAGTATATATATACAAAATTTCTTGCTTACTTAACTTATTATTCTAAGGGACAAATAAAAGATTTTTAAAAGTAAGCAAAAAAAAATTTGTTTTTTAAACAAATCAGCTGATCAAATTTTTGTATGGAAAGTAAGATTTTTTTTGGTAATAATTTTCAATTAAAAAAAATTACTTACTTAAAATAATGAGTTAAATAAGTAGGTAAGTGATTTCGTATAAACTAAATATAATCCTATTATCGCCCTGTCGCCTGTCGCCTGTCGCTGAAGGCACCCTGTCGCCCGCCGCCTGAATACCGTACCTGCGTGTGCCGGCAGTCGCCCCGCGCTGGAGGCGCCCTGTCGCCCTGTATACCGTACCTGCGTGTGCCGGCAGTCGCCCGGGCCGACGGTGTGCCGGCGCGCGTGCGGCGCCGCGCCTGCGCTGGAGGCGCCCTGTCGCCCTGTCGCCCTGTATACCGTACCTGCGTGTGCCGGCAGTCGCCCGGGCCGACGGTGTGCCGGCGCGCGTGCGGCGCCGCGCCTGCGCTGGAGGCGCCCTGTCGCCCTGTCGCCCTGTATACCGTACCTGCGTGTGCCGGCAGTCGCCCGGGCCGACGGTGTGCCGGCGCGCGTGCGGCGCCGCGCCCGCGCTGGAGGCGCCCTGTCGCCCTGTCGCCCTGTATACCGTACCTGCGTGTGCCGGCAGTCGCCCGGGCCGACGGTGTGCCGGCGCGCGTGCGGCGCCGCGCCCGCGCTGGAGGCGCCCTGTCGCCCTGTCGCCCTGTATACCGTACCTGCGTGTGCCGGCAGTCGCCCGGGCCGACGGTGTGCCGGCGCGCGTGCGGCGCCGCGCCCGCGCTGGAGGCGCCCTGTCGCCCTGTCGCCCTGTATACCGTACCTGCGTGTGCCGGCAGTCGCCCGGGCCGACGGTGTGCCGGCGCGCGTGCGGCGCCGCGCCCGCGCTGGAGGCGCCCTGTCGCCCTGTCGCCCTGTATACCGTACCTGCGTGTGCCGGCAGTCGCCCGGGCCGACGGTGTGCCGGCGCGCGTGCGGCGCCGCGCCCGCGCTGGAGGCGCCCTGTCGCCCTGTCGCCCTGTATACCGTACCTGCGTGTGCCGGCAGTCGCCCGGGCCGACGGTGTGCCGGCGCGCGTGCGGCGCCGCGCCCGCGCTGGAGGCGCCCTGTCGCCCTGTCGCCCTGTATACCGTACCTGCGTGTGCCGGCAGTCGCCCGGGCCGACGGTGTGCCGGCGCGCGTGCGGCGCCGCGCCCGCGCTGGAGGCGCCCTGTCGCCCTGTCGCCCTGTATACCGTACCTGCGTGTGCCGGCAGTCGCCCGGGCCGACGGTGTGCCGGCGCGCGTGCGGCGCCGCGCCCGCGCTGGAGGCGCCCTGTCGCCCTGTCGCCCTGTATACCGTACCTGCGTGTGCCGGCAGTCGCCCGGGCCGACGGTGTGCCGGCGCGCGTGCGGCGCCGCGCCCGCGCTGGAGGCGCCCTGTCGCCCTGTCGCCCTGTATACCGTACCTGCGTGTGCCGGCAGTCGCCCGGGCCGACGGTGTGCCGGCGCGCGTGCGGCGCCGCGCCCGCGCTGGAGGCGCCCTGTCGCCCTGTCGCCCTGTATACCGTACCTGCGTGTGCCGGCAGTCGCCCGGGCCGACGGTGTGCCGGCGCGCGTGCGGCGCCGCGCCCGCGCTGGAGGCGCCCTGTCGCCCTGTCGCCCTGTATACCGTACCTGCGTGTGCCGGCAGTCGCCCGGGCCGACGGTGTGCCGGCGCGCGTGCGGCGCCGCGCCCGCGCTGGAGGCGCCCTGTCGCCCTGTCGCCCTGTATACCGTACCTGCGTGTGCCGGCAGTCGCCCGGGCCGACGGTGTGCCGGCGCGCGTGCGGCGCCGCGCCCGCGCTGGAGGCGCCCTGTCGCCCTGTCGCCCTGTATACCGTACCTGCGTGTGCCGGCAGTCGCCCGGGCCGACGGTGTGCCGGCGCGCGTGCGGCGCCGCGCCCGCGCTGGAGGCGCCCTGTCGCCCTGTCGCCCTGTATACCGTACCTGCGTGTGCCGGCAGTCGCCCGGGCCGACGGTGTGCCGGCGCGCGTGCGGCGCCGCGCCCGCGCTGGAGGCGCCCTGTCGCCCTGTCGCCCTGTATACCGTACCTGCGTGTGCCGGCAGTCGCCCGGGCCGACGGTGTGCCGGCGCGCGTGCGGCGCCGCGCCCGCGCTGGAGGCGCCCTGTCGCCCTGTCGCCCTGTATACCGTACCTGCGTGTGCCGGCAGTCGCCCGGGCCGACGGTGTGCCGGCGCGCGTGCGGCGCCGCGCCCGCGCTGGAGGCGCCCTGTCGCCCTGTCGCCCTGTATACCGTACCTGCGTGTGCCGGCAGTCGCCCGGGCCGACGGTGTGCCGGCGCGCGTGCGGCGCCGCGCCCGCGCTGGAGGCGCCCTGTCGCCCTGTCGCCCTGTATACCGTACCTGCGTGTGCCGGCAGTCGCCCGGGCCGACGGTGTGCCGGCGCGCGTGCGGCGCCGCGCCCGCGCTGGAGGCGCCCTGTCGCCCTGTCGCCCTGTATACCGTACCTGCGTGTGCCGGCAGTCGCCCGGGCCGACGGTGTGCCGGCGCGCGTGCGGCGCCGCGCCCGCGCTGGAGGCGCCCTGTCGCCCTGTCGCCCTGTATACCGTACCTGCGTGTGCCGGCAGTCGCCCGGGCCGACGGTGTGCCGGCGCGCGTGCGGCGCCGCGCCCGCGCTGGAGGCGCCCTGTCGCCCTGTCGCCCTGTATACCGTACCTGCGTGTGCCGGCAGTCGCCCGGGCCGACGGTGTGCCGGCGCGCGTGCGGCGCCGCGCCCGCGCTGGAGGCGCCCTGTCGCCCTGTCGCCCTGTATACCGTACCTGCGTGTGCCGGCAGTCGCCCGGGCCGACGGTGTGCCGGCGCGCGTGCGGCGCCGCGCCCGCGCTGGAGGCGCCCTGTCGCCCTGTCGCCCTGTATACCGTACCTGCGTGTGCCGGCAGTCGCCCGGGCCGACGGTGTGCCGGCGCGCGTGCGGCGCCGCGCCCGCGCTGGAGGCGCCCTGTCGCCCTGTCGCCCTGTATACCGTACCTGCGTGTGCCGGCAGTCGCCCGGGCCGACGGTGTGCCGGCGCGCGTGCGGCGCCGCGCCCGCGCTGGAGGCGCCCTGTCGCCCTGTCGCCCTGTATACCGTACCTGCGTGTGCCGGCAGTCGCCCGGGCCGACGGTGTGCCGGCGCGCGTGCGGCGCCGCGCCCGCGCTGGAGGCGCCCTGTCGCCCTGTCGCCCTGTATACCGTACCTGCGTGTGCCGGCAGTCGCCCGGGCCGACGGTGTGCCGGCGCGCGTGCGGCGCCGCGCCCGCGCTGGAGGCGCCCTGTCGCCCTGTCGCCCTGTATACCGTACCTGCGTGTGCCGGCAGTCGCCCGGGCCGACGGTGTGCCGGCGCGCGTGCGGCGCCGCGCCCGCGCTGGAGGCGCCCTGTCGCCCTGTCGCCCTGTATACCGTACCTGCGTGTGCCGGCAGTCGCCCGGGCCGACGGTGTGCCGGCGCGCGTGCGGCGCCGCGCCCGCGCTGGAGGCGCCCTGTCGCCCTGTCGCCCTGTATACCGTACCTGCGTGTGCCGGCAGTCGCCCGGGCCGACGGTGTGCCGGCGCGCGTGCGGCGCCGCGCCCGCGCTGGAGGCGCCCTGTCGCCCTGTCGCCCTGTATACCGTACCTGCGTGTGCCGGCAGTCGCCCGGGCCGACGGTGTGCCGGCGCGCGTGCGGCGCCGCGCCCGCGCTGGAGGCGCCCTGTCGCCCTGTCGCCCTGTATACCGTACCTGCGTGTGCCGGCAGTCGCCCGGGCCGACGGTGTGCCGGCGCGCGTGCGGCGCCGCGCCCGCGCTGGAGGCGCCCTGTCGCCCTGTCGCCCTGTATACCGTACCTGCGTGTGCCGGCAGTCGCCCGGGCCGACGGTGTGCCGGCGCGCGTGCGGCGCCGCGCCCGCGCTGGAGGCGCCCTGTCGCCCTGTCGCCCTGTATACCGTACCTGCGTGTGCCGGCAGTCGCCCGGGCCGACGGGTGTGCCGGCGCGCGTGCGGCGCCGCGCCCGCGCTGGAGGCGCCCTGTCGCCCTGTCGCCCTGTATACCGTACCTGCGTGTGCCGGCAGTCGCCCGGGCCGACGGTGTGCGGCGCGCGTGCGGCGCCGCGCCCGCGCTGGAGGCGCCCTGTCGCCCTGTCGCCCTGTATACCGTACCTGCGTGTGCCGGCAGTCGCCCGGGCCGACGGTGTGCCGGCGCGCGTGCGGCGCCGCGCCCGCGCTGGAGGCGCCCTGTCGCCCTGTCGCCCTGTATACCGTACCTGCGTGTGCCGGCAGTCGCCCGGGCCGACGGGTGTGCCGGCGCGCGTGCGGCGCCGCGCCCGCGCTGGAGGCGCCCTGTCGCCCTGTCGCCCTGTATACCGTACCTGCGTGTGCCGGCAGTCGCCCGGGCCGACGGTGTGCCGGCGCGCGTGCGGCGCCGCGCCCGCGCTGGAGGCGCCCGCGCCCGGCCCTGCGCCCGCGCACGCGCCCGTGCACGCGCCCTCGCCGAACTGCAAACAAAGGGGAATGATGAATGATGACGATGTACTAAATAATACTACTTCAATAGTAACTGGTTTTAATACCTTATGGAAAAATACAAACGTCCGACCGATTTGAAAAATATATATACGGTCGAATTGCGAACCCTCTTTTTTGAAGTCAGTTAAAAAGACAAGCGAGCAACTTAAAATGGCCGATAGATAAAAAAGAAAATATTGGCGGCATTAATTACGACCTTCGTAGTAAAGGAAACTTAAGGAAGGAAGGTGTAAACTTAAACCTAGACCCTGAAAATAACACTTGGTGCTGCAAATAATAAGAGCAATTACCCGAATTAAAAGTGGTGCAATGAATAATACCCGCAACCACCCGAATAATACAAACAATGCTATAAATAATATACAGGACTACCACTTGAACAACACAAGTGATGGTGCGAATAATATACACAACTACACGAATAACACAAGTGGTGGTGCGAATAATAAACACAACTAAACGAATAACATAAGTGGTGGTCCGAATGATATACACAACTACACGAATAACATAAGTGGTGGTGCGAATAATATACACAACTAAACGAATAACATAAGTGGTGGTCCGAATGATATACACAACTACACGAATAACACAAGTGGTGGTGCGAATAATATACACAACTACACGAATAACACAAGTGGTTTGGCGAATAATATACACAACTACACGAATAACATAAGTGGTGGTGCGAATAATATACACAACTACACGAATAACACAAGTGGTGGTGCGAATAATATACACAACTGCACGAATAACACAAGTGGTGTGGTGAATAATATACACAACTACACGAATAACATAAGTGGTGGTGCGAATAATATACACAACTACCCGAATAACACAATACAAATGAAGATATCAATCTCCACTTGTTTTTATGTGAAGTACGTACCTTTTCCAAGCTGTCTGTCCTCTCTTTGAGATAGTCCACGTTGACCAGCGGGATGGACACCAGACACTCCTGCGAGCTGGACTCCTCCGCCTCCATTTGTTCGTCTTCCGGGTTCTGGAAAAAAAAGAAATTGGTCTTTATGACAATTGTTAGTTTTAAATTGAATTTGTCATTATATTACACATCCAAGTATATACGGTTATTATAACCTAAAGCCATAAATGTTCGCTTTTATCGGTCGATTCACGAGAGCAGTACTTTAATAAAGTTCTTAATTAAATAACTTACCTTACAACTAGTGAGATCTAAAGGCTGGCCGGTCGTCGAATCGAGCGAGTCTGAAATTGGGAAAAAAAATACGTAAATAATTTACTGCAA
Source organism: Glyphodes perspectalis (assembly GCA_951394215.1). Lineage (NCBI taxonomy): Eukaryota > Metazoa > Arthropoda > Insecta > Lepidoptera > Crambidae > Glyphodes > Glyphodes perspectalis. The sequence goes on along the minus strand of OX596230.1, from coordinate 474,140 downwards.
CTCAGGATTATAAAATTAAAGAGTTGTCTGAATTAATACAGTGTCATTAATCAAGCACATTATATTATAAGCCTCAGAAACTTCTGAATCATATACCAACTGTTTTCCTTGCCTAGCATGTCGTAAAAGGCGACTAATGGTATACCGACTTTTGGGCATGTGATTGTGTAGCGAGCTAGCCACTTGTCACTACTGTTTCACTACAGTTTTATTTTTGGCTGAATGTGGTTAAAGGAGCACGCTCCTCGAACTCTACCCACCCCTTCGGGGATTGTGGGCGTGATGATATGTATGTATGTAATATTCACCTCTGTGCTGCAGACTGTTCCTTGCGCTGGTCCGTTGCTGCAGTTTATCGATCAGCAAGTGGTATATCGCCGAGATGTGGTCGAATCTCTCCTCTCGCACCGACTGCAATCAGACATTATCACTTTAGTGGTGTTGTGAATAGTATACGCAACTAGGTGAATATAATATTCTAATGCGAATATTTGAATAGAATATACGTATTATAAGTGTGGTGAATAGAATATTAGCCGAGTAGAATTAGAAGTTATGCGAATATTATACGCATCAATCCGAAATGAACACGTTAATGGTAGTGTGAATATTAGACTCGACTATAATATAACACTTTAATGGTATATGTAACGAGTCAAATAGTATATTTTAGTCGTATTCCGTATTTTATACGCGCAGTCAAGTCGAGAAACCACTGGTTATTTTTACACACTCCCAATTCACTCATCAGTTCCCAAACCTTTTTTTTATTATTATTTAAGCCTTGAATTTAATTGCAGCTATCTTCTGGTATTTGATACAGAATCCTGCCACAATGGTTAGTTCCAGAACTTGCCCGCCTTACTACCGCGCCAGGTGACCGACCTGCATGACGTGGTCCTGCGTGAGGCCGGGCAGCGCCAGCATGTGCGCCAGCGCCGTGTCGTGCGCGCCGTCCGCCTGCGCGCCGTCCAGGTGCGGCGGTGCGCCGTGGCATGCGCACGCGCCTACTGATGCGTCTAGGTGAACATTTTAGATTACGATTACAAATATTGCCAATAACGATGACGGTAGCGATGATAATGAAGTTGTTGACGACGTCAATGAAATCGAAAACGATGATGATAATGATAAAAATTATCAAAAAGGCGATCGAGACGACGATAATGATTATCGTCAGCATAATTATCTGATATATGATGACAATAATAATGTTAACAAAAACGACAATGATCATGATTATGAAGATGATAATGGTGATGACGAAAACAGGGATTCCCGTGACGTCGGTAATGTTGATAATAACGAACATTATGACAATGACCCCGTTAACGTTAATGATCATAACTGAGAATACAATGATGACAATAACAACTATAGAATTAACTTTGACGATAAAGATAAAAAATATAATATTAATGTTGTAGTCACCTAGCGTCCCGGGCCCGGGGCCGGGCTGGTGCGCGGCGAGCCAGCGATGTCGCGCGACGCCGCGGAGCGAGAGACGCTTCTCCGGCTCCACAACCAGCATGTGCCGGATGAGGTGCTCGCACTCTGAAGACATTGTCGAAAGCTTAGTCAAAATCTATTTAGTTAGCATCGCTTGTAGTTATTGAGGGGGTATTCTAAGCAGTTATACCATTACGCCAATAATCCCCGAAGGGGTAGGCAGAGTCCAAAGAGCGGTAAGCTCCTTAAGCAACATTGAGTCAAAAATTCAGTTCGGTTAGATGGAAAATTGTGAAAAAGCAGTAACAATTGGCTAGCTCGTCGCCTACGTAATCACAAATTTAGAACTCCATACACCATAGACGCCTTTTACGACATGCTAAGCAGCATAGTTGGCACATTTTTTTTTAATCCCAGACCAACATGGGACATCTAACCTATTAGACTCATGGGACATGAGTCTAAAAAAAAGTATGTCGTTATTATATTCAGTCTACGATTTATTATTTTACTATAACTTAATATTTAGTCAGTTGACAATACAAACTAGTGATGTCACAAGTTGACAAGCCGTTTTGACAGCTTTTAAAACGGATCTCTATTGAAATTCCTATTGTTATAAGCCTAACTCAAGTAAATTTTCCCCAAATAGCATTTTTGACTATTTAATTCAAACCTGTGATACACTTACCTTGCGACATGAAATAGGGTATCCTAAACTTCCCGCTGAGCACCACGCTCCGCAGCTCATGCAGGGTCCCCCCGTCGAAGGGCAGCGCGCCGCACACCAGCACGTACAGTACCACGCCGAGCGACTGGGGACAATGAAATGAAATCATCATCTTCCTAGCGTTATGTCCCATGCTTAGACGGGGTCCGCTTAGACAATGATCCAGGATTTAGCGAGTCTGGTAATCACATTAAAGCGACTGCCGATCTGACCTTTGTAACCCTAAGATAGGGGAACCAGACAATTTTTGGATCATGGTTGAACAATGAAATGAAATGATCATTATTTATATAGGCTTCAACAAAACACTTGAAAATTCAATATCAACCGGTTCAAAAGGTAAATTCAATAGTTACACTTTTTAAATGCCAAGTCTTATAACTAATAGTTATGTACAATTTCTTAATGAAGTTAAATCTATCAGTGCAGTTGAACAGCCTATTATTAGGCCAACCAGATATTCTTATCATTTAAATAGTCTTCTACCTTGTTGTAGGCCTTTTTAATGTGTCATTCTCATTTAGAGTGACCACTCCAATTAATAGCATGTCCTAAGCCCTATAAGACGATATTGAGGGAAAAACTTATAATTAGGGGTTAAAAATTCTATACACAGTGACCATTAAACCTAATCTCAAATAGGAGATTATCTGCTTGGGAAAAGAAACACCTTTTCTCAATCAGTTAATTGTAGGAATATTTGTAATTGTAGGAAAAGTGTCTCGAAAGCACTTGTAAAATCAACAACGCTCTTAATACCTGTGGTATCGCTAATGTCCATAGGCTCCAGTTGCTACTTACCATTAGGACCTTATTTGTCGCCTATATACAAGCAAGAATGTTTGACTATATTATATTCAATTGACTTAATGTAACACACAACATAACATAACATCACGCCCATAATCCCCGAAGGAGTGGGCAGAGTCGAAAGGGCAGCAAGCCCCTTCAACCACATTCAGCCAAAAATAAAGCCGGGCTGGGTTAGATGGAGAATTGTGAAAAAGCAGTGACAAGCGGCTAACCTGTCGCCTACACAATCACACACCCAAAACCCGACACACCATTAGTCGCCTTTTGATTTAATGTAACACCAGAATACATATTGTGTATCCTGCTTCGGAATAAAGTATTCTGCCTAGGGATTCTAATCCAGAAATCCAGTTGGGTTCACCACAATTTTAGCTGCTGGATCCAGCAGAAAAGCCACTGGATTGCAATCCCTAATTCTGCCACTGATAACTCACGCGTCTTCTAACATCGCATCAAGTATACACACCCATATATCCGCCTTGGGCCCGTCGTACTGCCGACCCTCAAACAATTCAGGGGCCGCGTAGGGGGGGCTCCCGCACCACGTGGCGAGCGGGGACCCCGCCGTGTACTCGTTGCTGAAGCCGAAGTCTGCCAGCTAGAAGAGAGGGTAGTTAACATTTGGAATGTATAAGCACCGCCATGAACATTTAAGGAATGAAATTTGCTGGTTTCGATTTAGGAACACAGATTAACCTAAGGCCAGTTTTAGTGGTTTCTGATAAGGCTTTTGATAGCTATATGACAAATAAGCAGTAATAATTAAACAGTAAGTTATGACCACCATACATTAACATAAAGGAGCTATTTGTTAAGTGTATGGTATTGTTCCAAACCTTACTTAAATATTTTAAAACAATTTAAGCACTCTGGCACATCTTAACACATCGCAACTATTTCAAATGTAGGTAGTACATTTTTAAAACGCAATCCAAGGGGTACATCAAGGCAATATACTAGTACCACACCCCCAAGGAGTACCGCAAGGCACCATCCTAGCTCCACACCTCCAAGGAGTACCTCAAGGCTCCAACCTGGCCCCTCACTTCATCATGTCATAACAATTGTCAAAGGTTCACCCTACTCCCTCACCTTAATATTCATATTCCTATCCAACAGCAGGTTCTCCGCCTTCAGGTCGCGGTGCACCACCCCGTTGGCGTGGCAGTAGCCGACGGCGGCCACCATTTGAGCGAACGCGCGCGCCGCTTCAGACTCCGGCATCCGGCCTCGCGTCACCAGGTGATCTGCAATGATTGATCAGAGAGATGAATAAACTAACTGTAACCTGCAACTTTGTCCATGTAGGTTTTATCAATGGAAGTTTAAAAAAACTCTTTGATACTTCTGTTGATAAAACTGGAATAGGGATGTTGACTGGCTAGTCAATTGAGTTACTTTTTAAGAGCTGTCAAAACGAAATCACTTCATAGATTTTGTATGGACTTGTCAACGTGTGACGTCACTAGTTTGTATAGTCAACTGACTTAATATTAAGCAGTTTGTGTAAAATTAAAAATCTTAGACTCAATATGATTGAAAATCAATAAGGCTTAACAGCATAATACGATACTTTCTTTTTCAGAATTGATATTTCAAAATTAAATATAAATGGTGTCAACATCCCAATTGGAACAGAACTCTGAAGGCTTGACTTACCAAATATTTCACCATTAGGCGCGTATTCTGTGACTAAATATATTGTGTGCGTACTTTGCATAACCTGGAAAATATATAATTATATATAAACAAACAAAATATTAAATTAATTAAACATTAACTAAATATTCGCTAGCCATCTTTACATATTTATAATGTAGGCGACAAGCTAGCCACTAGTCGCAACTTTTTGACTGGCTCGATGGCGCATTCGGTAGTCACCCTGCCCCATGCGCCAAGAGTTGTGGGTTCAATCCCTACTCAGGCCAAACATTCGTATGATGAATATTTGTGTTTGTTCTGTGTCTGAGTGTTAATATCCAATATTTAAGTATATATTTGTAATACCACTGTTGATTCTGATATCCGTAACACAAGTGCTTAAGCTACTTACCTCGGAGACAGATCAATGTATGTGATGAAAATTTTCCATCTAAATCAGCTTTACTTATATGATTTTAAACTTTCCCGTTGCATTATCACTAGAAATAATACTGTCGACACTAAACGCGATATGCATTATATAGTACATGAGTACTTACAGCTTGACGTTTCGACCGTGTTGCAATGTCCGCGGTCACAAAGATACTAGGGCTTAAATTTAAATCAGCTTTATTGCTAACTAAAAGTAGTTGAAGGGCTGCCCTCTGACTGTGCCTACCCCTTCGGGGGTTGTAGGCGTGATGATATATATTAAGGCATGATTAAATAACATTTTTAGACTCACTTTTAAACCACTTTGTACTAATCCATGGACCATGTTCTCAAAATAAACAAATATCTCACTAATCCTACTAATATTATAAATGCGAAAGGTTGTATGGATGGATGTTTGTTACTCTTTCACGCAAAAAGTACTGCATGGATTTTGATGAAACTTTACAATAGTACAGCTTATACATTACAATAAAACAAGCTATGTTTCATCGATGTACCACGCGAGCAACGCCGCAGGCTAATCATCATCTTCCTAGCGTTATGTCCCGTGCTTAGACGGGGTCCGATTAGACCATGATCCAGGATGTAGCGGGTCTAGTAATTACATTAAAGCGACTGCCGATCTGACCTTCGTAGCCCTAAGATAGGGGAACCAGACAATGTTTTGGATCATGGTTACAAATCCAAAGTTATTTGAATTTGCAGGTTTGATCACGATGTTTTCCCTTACCATCGAGCTAGTGATATAAATACGTACATAGATTTGAAAAATCCAGAGGTACGTGCTTCGGTTTGAACCCGCACTCCTCGGTTAAGAGGCGCGTGTCCTTACCATTGAGCTACCACCGCAGGCAGAAGCTAGTATTGACTACTTCAAATGTAAACTCACCTGATACAGCCTCACTATGTGGGGGTGCCGCAGTCTCTTCATTATCGCTATTTCCCTGAAGGTTTTCTTCAAGTTGTCTTCGTCTAATCTAGATTTATCTATTATTTTTATGGCAACCTGAAACAATAACAAATAAATCCGTATAAATAATTAGTCCTATGTTGGTCCATGGAGTCCATACTGGTCCATGAAGACGCTAATGAAGGGGAATCTTCCAATTTGCCGAAGCGTAAGATCATTGACATGTGAATCCTGCTCATACTGACCTACGGTGCGCAGACATGGTCGCTTACCAAGGCACAGAGGACTCGTCTCGGGATTTCTCAAAGAGCCATGGAACGCAGTATACTTGGCATCAAGAAACAAGAGCACGTACGTATCGCTGCGTTCCATGACAGGCATTGCTGACGTAGGAAAAAAGGCTGTTAGGCTCAAGTGGGAATGGGCAGGTCATGTGTGCAGAATGCATCCAGACCGCTGGGCAAAGATTTCCACCAATAGGCTATTTGACAGTATGAAAAGTAATTACTTATTTTTTGCCATCCGCGTTACTTAGGAATTTTAAAAGAGATTTCCATTAATAAATATGAAAAAATATTATATATTTTCACCAAAAAACCCAAAATAAAATTAATTTATTTTGAGTAGGAGCCACGTGACCGTAAACGGTTGTGATTGGCTGAATGGATTGTGACGTCGCACGTCTGTGAAGAATCACTTCTGCTATTGCTTTACGCTCGAGTACCTTGTTTTCTTACGATTTTTAAGTCTATCATTGTACATTATTTGTATGTTCAGTAATATATTCACTTGTATAATCATGGAGAATGATTTTGTAAAAGCAGACAGCGGAAACTTTCGGTCGGAATTTTCGTTAAAAATAATCTCTTTTAACACTCTGGCACCATTTATACCTAATTTTTTCTAGTAAATTACAGGTATACACTCAAATAAACAAACGATTAAGAACGATTCGACCTTCTTCCAATGTCTTAGTACTAACGTGTGACGTCACTCGACGCCATATTGCTGAAGCAGGCCTTTGGACAGCTCAAATAATCAGTGTATTTTTAAATATATTTTTTTATATGAAATACTTATCAAAAATTAAAATAAATGTTATATTTTGAGTCCTTATACATAATTAAATAAAATGCGATGGTTTTCAGAAACTAGTCAAATAGCCTATTAATGTGAGGAGGCGTCGGGGCCGGCCACCAACTCGATGTCGCAAAGAGTTAATTGAATTCCACACCACCTGGAAAGAGCTGACCCAGGACAGAAACAATTGGGGGAGACCTTTGCCCAGCAGGTTAAATAAAAAAATAAAAAAAATGTTGGTCTAGGATTAAAAAATAATGTGCCAACTGTGTTTCTTGCCTAGCCTATCGTAAAAGGCGACTAATAGTATATAGGGTTTTGGGTGTGTGATTGTGTAGGCGACGAGCTATCCACTTGTCACTACCTTTTTACAATTTTCCATCTAACCTGGTTCAGTTTTATATTTGTCTGAATGTGGTTAGAGGAGCCTGCTGCCCTTTGGACTGCCTACCCCTTCGGGGATTATGGTTGATTATGTTAAAAGATTGAAGGTATGTTGACTGATATAGGACTCATAAGATAAGCTGTTTTTGACTAAAATAAGAACGGCCAATCCTGCTCATTGCTTATTAGTAATGTAGTATGTGATTAGTGGAGCTTGGCTTCATCAGTTCTCATACTAATTTTGTAACATCTACATACTTTTTTTTTTTTTTTTTTACTTGAGGAATGCATTTACGCACCATCCAAACAGAGTCCTGGGTGGACCTATAAGGGTGAGTCGGGCTCGAAACCGGTAGCAAACTCCGGAGACCCTACCGACTAAACCTCAAGGCTGTCGTTCTTCGGGCGCTAACGCAAAACCAACGGGATCCCCACTGCCGGGATTCATCTCGTAAAGTCTACGCAGCGCGCGCTGCCGCCTGGCGGCCCATCTCGAGGGAAACATCTCTTCTACTAGTTTTTCCTATTCTGTGGCTAGCATGTCGTAAAGGGGAGGGTGGTCGGGTCTGTGATTCTGGCGATAAGGCTAGAGTGTACCTAGCCTCTAGCGGTAATGGTTTCAGAATTTTCCATCCAACTCTCACTGGGTAAAAATGGTTTAAGAAATATGCTGTTCCTCATTGCCTTCCCCATTGGTGATTACAGGAGTGATAGTCATCATCTTCCTAGCGTTGTCCTGTGCTTAGACGGGGTGCCGCTACCCAGGGGCAAGGCGGGGCAGTGCCCCGGGGCCCTAAGCTTGGGGGGCCCTAAAACCTGATAAGCACACCTCTTCATTTGAGGTTGATTTGACTCTGACTAACGTAGGAAAAAAATGTTAGTGCCCTCCCTGCAGTAGGGGGGGCTGGACCCAAATCTGCGTACGCCCGTGGGCCCTAGTTTTTTCTTTGTCCCAGGGCCCTTTGTCACCTAGCTACGCCACTGCTTAGACGGGGTCCGCTTAGACCATAATCCAGGATTTAGCGAGTCTGGTAATTACATTGAAGCGACTGCCGATAAGACTTTCGTAACCCTAGGATAGGAGAACCAGACAATTTTTGGATCATGGTTACAAATCCAAAGTCGTTTGAATTTGCAGGTTTTAAATGATGTTTTTTCTCACCGCCCAGCTAGTGGTATAAATACGTACATAGATTTTTTAAAAAATCCAGAGGTACGTGCCCGGGTTTGACGTTGAACCCGCAACCCTCGGTCATGAGCCGCGTGTCTTTACCATTGAGCTACCACCGCTCAGGCTCGATAGATGTATGACACATTCCCTCTCAATAACAATAACAACACGTTAAGCTGTTGTTTAAAACAACAAAGTCAAGTACGTCAGTAATCTCCGCAATTTAATGTGATTTCTTTTATCAGTGCTGATAAGCGCTGGGTGTGCGGCCACATCCCAATGTTTAACATTGGCGACTACATTTAAACGATTATTAAGAGGGTTCAACGAAAATACTGTAAATAGTTAATAGATAGAAAGATAAGGATTACGAAAATGCAATGTTCAAAAATAATGTTCCAACTGTGTTCCTCGCCTAGCATGTCATCTATACTTTTAATAAATCTGTAGAGAGGTCAATTCTGTACATGAAATATATTTTCAAAATAACTATCAGGGGGTGATTAGTGATCGATACTGATGCCAAAAATGCAATTAGTAAAATTTTTGTCTGTCTGTCTGTATGTTCCTTATAGAAACAAAAACTACTCGACGGATTTTAACGAAACTTGGCACAATTATTCTTTATACTCCTGGGCAGGTTATAGTATACTTTTCATCACGCTACAATCAATAGGAGCAGAGTAGTGAAGGGAAATGTTGGGAAAAAGGGAGAAGTTACTCCATTTTTTAAGCTGCCGTCGCGTGTGCAGCCTTAATGGTTAAAGTTACATAGAAATCATGTATGATATAGTCTTTATAATATTAACCATTAGTAATTACATTGAAGCGACTGCCGGTCTGACCTTCGTGACCCTAATAGGGGAACCAGACAATTTTAAGATCATGGTTACAAATCCAAAGTTATTTAAATTTGCAGGTTTCATCACGATGTTTTCCCTCACCGTCGAGCTAGTGGTATAAATACGTACATAGAATTTGAAAAATCCATTGGTACGTGCCCGGGTTTGAACCAGCACTCCGCAGTTAAGAGGCGCGTGTCCTTACCATTGAGCTAAGCGGACCCCGTCTAAGCACGGGACATAACGCTAGGAAGATGATAGCGTTCGGTTCTCTCTGCCTACCCCGCTAGGGGAGTGGCGTAAAGTTTAGTTAGTTAGAGATCCAGTAGCTCGAGTTTATCACGCACTCCACGTGCGAGGGGTTCTGAGGTGTCATGTCTTCGAAATATTCATATCAGCAGACCGACTTTTGAGGCTAAGCCTGGAACATTGGACTTAAAGATGGCACGATCGGCGGCAGGGCGTCAGATGAACGAGGAGGTCAGAAGAAGGCCCGTCAAGGCGGGTCAAGGGCGCCGCACCGACTAGACGCCTCGCTGTGACGAATAGCCGGAATCGTCTTTTGTCTCACCGGCCAAAAAACAAAAGACGACGTCTTGTTTCTCCGTTGCGTCGAGCGTATTTTGTTTACCCGACTCGATCGGCTTTTGTTTTTTTGTAGTCGGGATCTCTAACCGACAGACCAAGCCCGTCCTTGATCGACTTTTGTTACTTAGCCTCGAACGTATTGGAACATTTTTGGTGTGTAATTTATATATTTTTTTATTTTGATACTCTACAACAGGCCCACACTAAAACGTGGTTGAAAGTTAATTATGATTCATACACCTTGTATAAATTGTATTGAAAAGAGTAACTACCGAGTTTCTTGCCGGACTCTTTCTCGGTAGATACAACATTCTGAACCGGTGGTAGAATCATATAGCTGTGGCTTTACCTGTATTTGACGATTTATAAGTGTTTCCTTGAAACTGATAATATTGATAAATAAAGTATTATATTTTGACTTTGACTTTGACATTTGGACTTAAAATGCGGCAGATAGCACGAGCAGCGCGCTCGTTACTTGGTCGGTGGGAGGTCGCCAGATGAATGAGGTCGCGACCTCGCGGGTCAAGGACGCCTGAACTCCGCGCGGACTAGACGACTCTCAGTGACGAAGCCAGAATCGCGTTGACCGTGTTTCGTTTAACTACTTCGGTCATATATTGTTTCTGCGACTTTCTTTTGTTTTATGTTTCTTCTTCCAAACTGTGTGATATGTTTGCCTGGTATATGCTTTGTTTTCGACGATTGCATTTTCTTTAATTGTACGTCGCCATAACCGACTTTTGTTTATTCACGTCGATCGTATTTTGTTTAATGCATGCGTTTTTTTTTTTTAATTTAGTCCAAGCTAGTGAATAGCTACGTATTGAGAGTTAAATAAATCAGAGGTACGTGCCCCAATTTTGAACCAAAAATTCTTGCTTGTCACATCGATCGACCAAGCTCACACGACAACCGCAACCTTCTTTTGCCATTTCCTCTTTTTGCATTGTCTCCTTAAATGGCTTTTCTTACTAAACCTCGACAGCATTGAACCATTTGGACAAAGGGGGAGGATGGCACGATGGTCGCGTGTGTACTTGGCCGACGCGAGGCCGCGAGATGAATGAGGTCACACCGCCGCGGGTCAAGGGCGCAGCGCTAGACGGCTCTCTGTGGCGACGGCGGCGTTGCGGATAGTCGCAGTCGCCTTTTGTTTGACTGATTAAATCGTATTTTGTTTCTAGTCTTCTCGGTCGTATTTTGTTTCCTCTTTGAGGCGGTGTTTTGTTTACACGATCGTCTTTTGTTTTTTTGCCATTCGGTTCGGTCTCTTCATCGGCTGTATTTTTGTTACAAGCATTTTGTTTCTCCTTGATTAAATATGGCCCTAGATATCGCTGGGGTAATGCAGTGAAGGCAGATCTTTGTGAACTGCAAGCCAACAAGCGGACTGGAGCACAAAACCGAGATAGTTGGCGAAGTTTTGTACCAGAGGCCAAAACCCAATTTGGGTTGCTGAGCCATCAGAGTAAGTAAGTAAATTATAATTTGTTTGCCATTCGAAACGATGGCTCGCCTCGTCGACTCTTTTCTTTTTTACAAATAGAAACGTCTTTTGTTTTTTCGATTTAGCTGTTTTTTGCTAATCATCGATCGTCTTTTGTGTCTCAGGGGTGGTTATTTATCAGTTATCTACCCCTTTACTTCGGTCACGTGGATAGTACATAAAACGAAACGCTGGCTCGTGTACTTGCTCGGCCGGGAGGTCGGGAGATGAGCGAGGTCGCGCCCCCCGGGTCAAGGGCGCGACTAGACGCCGCTCTGTGACAGCTGCGGATAATCGCAATCGCCGGCTTCCATTTCCTTGCCTCGATCGAGTTTTGTTTATTCACATGCTTTTGTTTTTTCGAACGGATTTTGTTTGATAGTGTTTTGTAATTTTTCTTATCTTTATTATCTAATCAAAGTTTATTCTAGTTATCTAGCAAGAATGTTGGGTGTTTATAAACGTATTTAAGTATGTCTATCCGTTCGCCTAGTGTCCATAGCACAAGCATAAGATTAGCTATCGAGTTTCTTGCCGGTTTCTTCTCGATAGAGTCTACCTTCCGAATCGGTAGTAATGTTTTCTTTTCTGTATAAATTGACTATTTATAAGTGCTTTTTTTGAAGCCTATATAAATAAAGAGATTTTGAATTTGAATTTTGAATTTGAGTTTGGAACTAGGGAATTGGTGTGTCAGTCCACAGGATTTATTGTTTATTTAATATAAAAAGCTATTTTTAAATATTTTGTCCATCTTTCTGTTTAATCTTGTTAATGTCCGAAACGACTGAACCGATTTGTTCAAAACTTAGGCAAATTTTATTTTAGAAAAATAAGGGTTTCTGATAATAAAATAATTTCTTTTTGTTAAATTCCACGCGGGAGCAATGGCGGGTGATACTAAACCAAAGTAACTTCAAACCTACCCGAAACTAACTAACTAAAATATCCGACTACATCACATACATTGATCTGACTCCGAGGTAAGTAGCTTAAGCACTTGTGTTGCGGATATCAGAAACAACAGTGGCATTACAAATATATACTTAAATATATTTGATATTAACACCCAGACACAGAACAAACACAAGTATTCATCACACAAATGTTTGTCCTGGGTGGGGATCGGACTCACAACTCTTGGCGCATGGGGCAGGGTCACTACCGAATGCGCCATCGAGCCAGCTAAGAAACGCATAAGTTTAGCGTTATCGATAGCCTATCGATACTACTAAACAGCAATACTATCGATAGTATTGCTCTTCAATACCAAATATCTTTAGTATCGATTGTCCTATCGATCGTATAGAGGATTATAACGTTCAACTATCGATTGCAAACCAATATTAGATATTTTTCGGCGACATTAGTTTGTATCAGCCGCCCGGCCCGTGGTCGTCTAGTTGGAGCATTACACCTCACTCGCTTATTGGACATTAATAAGTTTCATATCATAGACTTTAATAAGATCATCATCGGAGCGGTGGTAGCTCAATGGTAAGGACACGCGCCTCTTAACCGAGGAGTGCGGGTTCAAACCCGGGCACGTACCTCTGGATTTTTCAAATCTATGTACGTATTTTTACCACTAGCTCGACGGTGAAGGAAAACATCGTGATGAAACCTGCAAATTCAAACTTTGAATTTGTATCCATGATCCAAAAATTGTCTGGTTCTCCGATCTTAGGGTTACGAAGGTCAGACCGGCCGTCGCTTCAATGTAATTACCAGACTCGCTAAATCCTGGATCAATGTCTAAGCGGACCCCGTCTAAGCACGGGACATAACGCTAGGAAGATGAATAAGTTTCATACACGCTCTACGGTTATTTTGGCTCCTAATATTTGTCCCGTGTTTCTGGAACTTAAAAATAATGTTCCAACTGTCTTCCTTCCCTAGCATGTCGTATAAGGCGACTAATGGTATATCGGGTTGGGTGTGTGATTGTGTAGACGACGAGCTAGCCACTTGTCACTTTTTCACAATTTTCTAGATGGAAAAGCCCAGTTTAATGTTTGACTGAATGTGGTCAAAGGGGCCTGTTGTCCCTTTGCCTACCCCTTCGGGGATTATGGGCGTGATGTTATGTATGTATGTAATATCACTGTGGGTAGAAGTTGGCTATATAGACGCCTTCAAGACAAGTGTCCTTGCGCCCCAAGGATAACTGCGCTGTCCAGAGACAAGGCCAGACGAATTCATTGCCTTGAATAGTCTACACTGCAGACTAGTGATGCCGATCGATAGTCGACTATCGATAGTCTATCGATAGTTGACGTCATATCAATAGTATCGATAGCTTAGATCCAGGCAATACTATTGCATGAAAGCGATACTATCGATAGTATTGTTGGTCACGAAGAATAAACTATCGATATTATCGATACAATCGATAGTTTGGTGATATCTAGCCATAATACTATCTATACTATGTTTGTGTTGTCCCAAATATTATTAATTTGTAATTCGATTTTAATTAATTAATGTAATTCAATTATTGTAATTGGCATCAGCCGTTTAATTTGAATTAAAATAAATAAATAAATAAATACTATCGATAGTATTGCAAGTCATCAATAGTATTACCCCAATTTGGGCTATCGATACTATCGATAGTCCTATCGATAGAGAAACTATCGATAGTTCGGCATCATTACTGCAGACTCTATAGAGGAACTTACAGAATTTATACTTGTAGATGTCATATCAAACTACAATGTCCTCCTAACCGATATCGGTCACGGCGGCCAATCTCAACGAGGATTACCCAGCGCAGGAGATATTATAGTGCACAAGTGTGTGCGCAAACACAGGTGCACTCTCTGTTCCTTCACTCTCATAGTCCGGTGAGACACCGACGTGACCGGAGAGAGGTCAGGCGCAGGACCGGCGGCTTAACGTGCTTTCCGAGGCACGGGGGTGACTAATCCGGCAACTTCCTGACTCCGGACTGTTACTGAGTAATTTCCATATTGAATGGCCCGACCCAGGGTTTGAACCCGAGACTTCTTAGTCCTGAGGCGGCGCATGCTACCACTAGACCAACGAGGCAGTCAAACTATACATACATAACATCACGCCCATAACCCCGAAGGGGAAGGCAGATTCAAAGGGGCAGCAAGCCCCTTTAACCACATTCAGCCAAAAATCATGCTGGGTTAGATGGTCAATTGTGAAAAAGAGTGACAAGTGGCTAGCTCGTCGCCTACACAATCACACACCCAAAACCCGATGTGACGTATAAAATAATTTGTAACAAATTCTTTTGCACGTCACACTTGTTTACCCTGCCAGCACCTCGACGTGAATGGCCTGATGAGAAGAGGCCGCCAGAAACAGATAGCCTTTTTTTAAAAACATGTTTTAATTATCTCTAATATGTGGTACTTAAAATATCATGATTAAAAACTTTACTGTGCATGCGAGCAGATTATCTTGTCCAAACAATTTTATTATTTGAAGAATCGTCTATTTTGTAGTAACCCATTCTTATTAAACATGATTTAATATAGTCAAAGTCAAAGTTAAAAAATATCTTTATTTACGTAGGCCTCAAAAAAGCACTTGTAAATCGTCAAGTTATAGGTACAAAATAGAACAATTCGAATCTACCACCGGTTCGGAATGTCGCATCTACCGAGAAGAAACCGGCAAGAAACTCGCTAGTTACTCCTTTCAATGCCAGATTTAATATAAAAATTAAAATTTACAGATTAAATTAATATTTATACCGAGTCATACAGTTAATGTTCGTTAATGATTCAGCCGAGTATTATTACAAGTAAAAGATAAACCAGAGCAGACCAGCCTCTGAAGGTGTATAAGACTTAAATCTATGCGTAGGTAATTCAATAATATTTTAAGGCAGTTTATTAAATAGTCCCATGTTGGTCTGGGACTTGGCCCATGTTGATCTGGGACAAAAAAAAAAGAATGTGTTCTTGCGTAGCATGACGTAAAAGGCGACTAATGGTTAACGGGCTTTTGGGTATGTGACTGAGTAGGCGACGAGCTAGCCACTTGTCACTCCTTTTTCGCAGCTTTCCATCCAACTCAGCCCACTGTCCTGTGTTGGTCTGGGACTTAAAAAGAATATGCCAACTGTGGTTCTTACCTAGCATGTCGTAAAAGGCGACTAATGGTATATCGGGTTTTGGGTGTGTGATTGTGTAGGCGACAGGTTAGCCGCTTGTCACTGCTTTTTCACAATTTTCTATCTAACCCAGCCCGGATTTATTTTTGGCTGAATGTGGTTGATGGGGCATGCTGCCCTTTCGACTCTGCCTACCCCTTCGGGGATTATGGGCGTGATGTTATGTATGTAAGTATGTTATTAAATATTTTTATGTTTAGACCTACAAATGAACCACTAATCTTATTAAGCCTGAGTTTCGGAATGGCGAGTTTGTTTATTTTTCATATTAAACCGATGACCATCAGATTTCCTATAGAATTTACCTAAGTTATGTACATGGATAATACAATCAAATTGGGAGGCTACGGTCAATATTGTATGTATGGATGTATGGATGGATGTTTGTTATCATACATAATATCACGCCCATAATCCCCAAAGGGGTAGGCAGAGTCGAAGGGGCAGCAAGCCGGCTTTATTTTTTGGAAAATTGCGAAAAAGCAGCGACAAGCGGCTAACCTGTCGCCTACACAATCACACACCCAAAACCCGATATACCATTAGTCGCCTTTTACGACATGCTAGGCAAGAACACAGTTGGCGCATTCTTGTTAAGTCCCAGACCAATATGGGACAGTGGGCTAGGTTGGATAGAAAGCTGTGAAAGAGGAGTGACAAGTGGCTAGCTCGTCGCCTACTTAGTCACATACCCAAAAGCCCGTAAACAATTAGCCGCCTTTTACGACATGCTACGCAAGAACCACAATTGGCACATTCTTTTATTTTTGTCCTAGATCAACATGGGCCAAGTCCCAGACCAACATGGGACTATCCATATTTGTAAGTGAGATTTTGGGCTTTCACAATGGCCAGTCGGTCTAGTCCATGACAAACAACGGAATATTCCTCACGCAACGTAGTAAGAGTTAACAAAAACCGCAAACTCAGCAAAAAGCCGCAAACCGTTTTTGCGGCTCCAAGGCCGGCCCAAGGTGGGTTGTTGAACTTGCGACAAGGGACTGGACTTGTTTCCTGGTCTCACGGTGAACTGTCGCAGTCTTTCAAATTCAAATTCAAACTTTTATTGCATGTCACATTACAAAAACAGTTACATAGATGGTATGTGTAGAAGGTATACATGTGACGCCCTGCAAGGGCATAGCAAATAGAAGAGGGCTTGTTATTATCTTAGATACTAATGATATATATCTTATTAATAATATAGCAATCACTAAATTATTCTTAAAGTTACATAATCATAAAAAAAATATATATATATATAATTTAAGTACTGGTAAACGCAATGCCGGGTCAGACCCAAAATAGGGATGTTGACACCATTTATATTGAATAACATAAACATAACATCACGCCTATAATCCCCAACGGGGTAGGCAGAGTCAACGGGACAGCAGGCCCCTTTAACCACATTCAGCCAAAAATCTACTTGGGTAAGATGGAAAATGGTGATGGTTTTGATTTGAACCGACAATCCTCGCAAATAAGGCGCGTGTCCTAACCATTGAGCAACACGCTCGACTTACAATCGATGGCTCATTCGGTAGTGACCCTGTCCAATGCGCCAAGAGTTGAGGGTGCGATCCCCACCCAGGACAAACATTCGTGTGATGAATACTTGTGTTTATTCTGTGTTTGGGTGTTAATATCTAATATTGAAGTATATATTTGTAATACCGCTGTAGTTTCTGATATCCGTAACACAAGTGCTTAAGCTACTTACCTCCGAGTCAGATTAATGTATGTGATGTAGTCTGATACTTTAGATTAAATTAAATAACTAACTAACGAACTTAGTAACTTTTAGCGGGGTAGGCAGAGAAAACTAAATGAAATTAAATGAGTGTTACAAACTACATATACATACATAGTGAATCATCATCTTCCTAGCGTTATGTCCCGTGCTTAGACGGGGTCCGCTTACACCATGATCCAGGATTTAGCGAGTCTGGTAATTACATAAAAGCGACTGCCAATCTGACCTTCGAACCTTAAGATAGAGGAACCAGACAATTCTTGGATCATGGTTACAAATTTAAAGTTGTTTGAATTTGCAGGTTTCATCACGATGTTATCCCTCACCGTCGTGCTAGTGGTATAAATACGTACATAGATTTGAAAATTCCGGAGGTACGTGCCCGGGTTTGAACCTGCACAGCTCGGTTATGAGGCGCGTGTCCTTACCATGAGCTACCACCGCTCTTAGTGAATATTCACAGTAAAAGCTCCTAAGAATTTTGCCTTCGTTAACGAATGAAATATTAAGGTTTCTGTTAAAAAGTTATTATTTAAATGGTTTCCTAAACTTCGCAGACGGTGAAATGTACAAAACAGATCAACAATTAATTGTCTAACTTTAATGTCCATATTTTGAGAGGTTTCTTTCTAAGTTTTTATGTCGAAAGTGCGGTCAACAAGCGTACGTACCATGATACAAAATGTCAAATTCCTAAATTCAAAGTCAAAGTCAAAGTCAAATTCAAAATATTCTTTAATTATATAGGTTTCAAAGAAACACTTATAAATCATCAAAAACAGTTGAAAGAGATATGATTCTACCACCGGTTCGGAATGTTGCATCTACCGAGAAGAATCCGGCAAGAAACTCGGTAGTTACTCTTTTCAACAACAGTATTAACAAAGTTGTAAGAATCATATTTAACTTTGAACCATGTTTCAAAGTGGGCCTGGTGTGAAATCAGAAAATATAATTTTATAATTACTAGAAAAAAATGATTAAAATCATAAAAAAAAAAGACCAGAGAAGATATTGACAGGCCCGTTGGTCGAGTGACCAGAGGCCCTGGCCCCAAAAATAAAGGTCGCAGGATCCCGCTAGGGGCAAATGTTTAATGTGAGGAACATGGACATTTGTACTCGAGTCATGGATGTTTATAAACGTATTTAAGTATGTCTATCCGTTCACCTAGTATCCATAGCACAAGCATAAGCTTTGTTTGAAACTAAAGAATTGGTTTGACAGCCTGCAGGATTTACCTAATCTAAGACTTACAACGGTCAGATCGGCAGGCGCTTCAGAATAATTACCAGACTTGCTAAATCCTGGTTCATGGTCTGACCGGACCTCTAAGCAACGACTACCTCCTTGGTCTAGTCGTAACATGCGCCGCCTAAGGACCAAGAGGTCCTACGTTAAAATCCCGGGTCGGGCCAAAAAAAATTGTGAGTGTTTCAATATTGAAATTACTCAGTAACAGCCCGGAGTTAGGAAGTTGGCGGATTATCACCCCCGTGCCTCGGAAAGCACGTTAAGCCGTTGGTCCTGCGCCTGAGCTCTCCGGTCACTTCGGCGTCTCACCGGACTATGAGAGTGAAGGAACAGAGAGTGCACCTGTGTTAGCGCACACACTTGTGCACTATAATATCTCCTGCGTTGGCTAATCCTCGTTGAGATTGGCCGCCGTGACCGATATCGGTAAGGAGGACATTATTCAGTAGCTAGCGTACCCAATCTTGCCAAGATCGCCGTAATTAACAGATTACCGAATATATCGGATAAGAGGATTGTATAACTAAGTAACTAAACTTCACGCCACTTCCCTTACTGGGTAGGCAGAGGAAACCGAACGCCATATGGCACGATCCTTACACACCTCACTCGCTTCTTCAACATTCATGATCCTTTTCATACAAGCTCTACAGTTTTTATGGCTCCTAACATCACCTTATGATAGTCATCTTCCTAGCGTTATGTCCCGTGCTTAGACGGGGTCCGCTTAGACCATGATCCAGGATTTAGCGAGTCTGGTAATTACATCGAAGCGACTGCCGATCTGACCTTCGTAACCCTAAGATAGGGGAACCAGACAATTTTTGGATCATGGTTACAAATCCAAAGTGGTTTGAATTTGCAGGTTTCATCACGATGTTTTCCCTCACCGTCGAGCTAGTGATATAAATACGTACATAGATTTGAAAATCCAGAGGTATACGCCTGGGTTTGAACCCGCACTCCTCGGTTAAGAGGCGCGTGTCCTTACCATTGAGCTACCACCGCTCATCACATCACCTTTTGATAGTATAATGTAATAATAACAGTGTCCTATTCCATAATTTCGTTTCTGAGAAAATAGGTAACGTGTAATCCTTGGTTTTCAGTTTTCAGTCATTAATCAGGGCAAGCATATGACTAGTCACCTCATATTTTAAGCAATATCTCATAAACATTGATGCATGCTATGCCAAAGTAAATATTGAATCGTAAGTGTTTTAAATCAAAATATCCGCGGTCGACTTTGAAGATAAAACATAACCGTTTATATGAAAGCTATAAAATTGATGGAGATTTCCATTTGAACTTATTGATTGAGGAATAAAATATCCGCTAGATGTCACTATTAATTATATCATTACGCCCGTAATCCCTGAAGGGGTAGGCAGAGTTACAGACGCAGCTAGCTTCCTTAACCACATTGAGGCAAAAAATAGAACTAGGCTGGGTTAGATGGAAAATTGTGAATAAGTAGTGACAAGTGGCTAGCTCGTCGCCTACACACATAAACCTGAAATACCAATCGCCTTTACGACATGCTAGGCAAGGAACACAGTTGGCACATTATTTTTAAGTCCCACGCATGGGACAAATGAGACTAATGGTTCTATTGAGAGCTTAATAAGAACACGTCTCACACGCGAGGTGTGTTGCTTCAAACCTGGGCACATACCTTTGGATTTTTCAAATCTAAATACATTAACAGGCCCGTTGGTCGAGTGGTCAGAGACCCTGGCCACGAAACCAAGGGTCGCGGGTTCGAATCCCGCTAGGGGCAAATGTTTCGTGTGATGAACATGGACATTTGTACTCGAGTCATGGATGTTTATAAACGTATTTAAGTATGTCTATCCGTTCACCTAGTATCCATAGCAAAAGCTTATAGCTTAGTTTGGAACTAGTGAATTGGTGTGTCAGTCTGGAGAATTTATTATTTACTAGCTGTGCCAGCGGTGTCACCCGCGTTTATGGTTAATTTTATAAAGACTATTTCCGTCATAGGTACATGATTTCTATGTAACATTAACCATTAAGGCTGCACACGCGACGGAAGCTTAAAAAATGGAGTAATTGCTCCCGTTTTCCCAACATTTCCCTTCACTACTCTGCTCCTATTGATTGTAGCGTGATTAAAAGTATACTATAAACTGCCCAGGAGTATGAAGATTAATTTTATCAAGTTTCGTTAAAATCCGTCGAGTAGTTTTTGTTTCTATAAGGAACATACAGACAGACAGACAAACAGACACAGACAGACAGACAGACAAAAATTTTACTGATTTCATTTTTGGCATCAGTATCGATCACTAATCACCCCCTGATAGTTATTTTGAAAATATATTTCATGTACAGAATTGACCTCTCTACAGATTTATTATAAGTGTAGATTTATTTATTATCGTAAAATTACGCCCCTAATCCCCAAAGGAGGCAAGAATTAGCTTCCTAGATAAGATAGAAAGTTGTGAAATATAATGACAATGACAAGTCACAGACTAGTAAAAAAAGAAGGACTCCGCTATCATACTATAGCGTGAAGCCACGTTTATGCATGTGTGAGTGAGACACTTATGGATACCAAATATCGGATATCTATCATTTGGAGCACTTATTATGTCAATGTGTGACGTAAGTTGCGTGTCAAGGAGCACCTGAGGAGCTTCTCTGTCTAGTTAGTGGCGCGGAGTCCTTCTTTTTTACTAGTCCGTGTGACAAGTGGCAAATTTGTCGGCTACTCAATCTCAAAACCGTAAACAAGGAAATCAAACGGACATGATCGTGGTTACACATCCAATGTTATCGGAGTGAACAAGTTTCCTTGGAATATTTTCCCTTACTGCAGCTAATTATCATACCATGGTAAAGACTGTGTTAGCCAGTAGCCAGCCATAATGTACTATCTATACTATTCACTCCCGCAGTCATTGATTGTATGATTTGGTTTAGAACATTTAAAAAAAAAAGTGTATATTACTCATGTATATTTTGACGCTGAAAAGAGTAACTACCGAGTTTCTTGCCGGTTTCTTCTCGGTAGAATCAGCATTCCGAACCGGTGGTACATTCATATTGCTCTAAAGATTTTGTAAAATTGACGATTCATAAGTGCTTTTTTTTAAGGCCTACATGAATAAAGAAATTTTGAATTTGAATTGAATTTGAATATAGAAAAGAGAAAAGTTTAGAAAAATAAACATTATAACAATAGCATCACAATTCATTTTGGGTTGTATTATGTTTAGATTCAAAAATATTGAATTGTTTCCTAAAAAGTCAAACTCTAGTTTTAATACTAGAAATAAAAACACAAACTTGCTATTACTAATCATAGACTCCAAAACAGAGGTAATTCATTTATTGGTGCAAGTATTAAAATGTTTAATAAACTACCACAAAGTATTATAACATTACCCTTACATAAGTTCAAATTATGCATTAAATCATTTTTAATGAGTAAGGGCTATTACAAGATACAAGATTACCTCAATGACAAGGATTTATGGTTAACTTTATAATCAAGTGTTCACCTGCAGTGATATCTAGTCTAAGTATAGATTAATGAAGTTTACAAATTTGTAAAATTTGACATTTAAAAGAGCAACTATCGAATTTCTTGTGGGATTCTTCTCGATAGTCTACCTTCCGAACCGGTGGTTGTATTATTTCTTATCGTTTTTTTAATGTATATTAACTATTTATAAGTGCTTTCTAGAAGCCCATATAAATAAAGATATCTTGAATTTGAATTAAGACATGCGTTTGACATAAATCAGGAAATTTAAATTTTATCCTGTTATTTTAAACCAACTTCAAAAAAAAAGGAGGAGGTTCTCAATTCGACTCTTTTCTTTTGTTATATTTTTCTCCATATTGACATGATTGCCCCTTTGATTGAGTGGTCACGAAACCAAGGTGTCCGGGTTTGAATCCCAGTACGGACAGATGTTTAGTGTGATGAACATGGACGTTTGTTGCGAGTCATGGATGTTTACAAACATATGTAGGTAGTTCTATCCATTACTTGGTATCTATAGTACAAGCGTACATGCTTTGGAATTAGGGAATTGGTGTGTCAGTCTAAGGAATTTCTAATACTAATATTAGTATAGAAGTATTAGAAATACCACAAAGAGCAATGGAAAGGAGCATGCTGGGAATCAGGCTTAGTAATTAAATCAGAAATTCCGTAATAAAAAGAAAAACTAAAGTTGCTGACGTAATAACTCATATAGATCACTTGCAATGGGGATGGACGGGACATATGCTGCGCAGCAGAAACGACAAATGGTCTAAACAAGTAACCTTATGGTACCCAAGAGAGAACTGTAGAGGAAAAGGGCGCCCAAAAACAAGATGGAGAGACGATATCCGCCTAACATTGGGACCCTACTGGACCAGAGTAGCGGAGGATAGAGCTGGAGGAGGCCTATGCCAAGAGGCACGCCGAATTGAGAGATATAATATAACATGTATTGCTAAAACTAAAGAATTCAGAATAAAAGGGCTTTATTTTAATACTATACTTAATAATAATAATAAAGCCATTTATTTCCGGCTGGGTAATATGTTTATGTAGATCTTTCTGCTTTGATGTTTGTGTTACAGAATATCCCGCAGCTCAGTGTGCCTCTTGGCCTAGGCCTCCTCCAACTCTCTCCACTGAACTCTATCTTCAGCTACACGTGTCCAGTATGGCCCCAAAGTAATACTGATGTCATCTACCCATCTGGTTTTCGGGCGTCCCTGTTTTTTTTTTTTTTTTTTTTTTTTTTTCTTTTCTTCTTTGTGGCGATCTGTGATCACAATAAGCCAATACTTTGTGAGATACTAAGTATCTGAATTGTCTATCATTCATAGAGTTTCCTCACTCTGAGCAGACAAATCTTTCCAAAAGACTCTGAATATCATTTCTTTTAAGTCTTCTATGCTTAACGCTGCCGTCACCACTGAGTTTCATGGCCAAGTCATTCTTGTGACGTGTTAGTCTTCTCTGGTATTTTGAGCTGTATTCTGTTATTTCCTGACGAACGGTATTAATTTTTAGGTCTTGATAGATAAACTTGTTCGCGATGTATTTTCCCTGTTTTCTAGCTCCATTTAATACTCCCTCCAAATATAATACTATACTTACTAATATTATAAAGCTGAAGAGTTTTTTTGTTTGTTTATTTTAATGCGCTAATCTTAGCAACTACTGGTCTGATGAGAAAACATATTTCAGTGTTAGATAGCCTATTTATTGAGGAAGGCTATAGGTTAAATAACATTGACCATAAACGCGGGTGAAACCGCAGGCACAGCTAAATAAGAATATGTCTTGTCTAATAAAAGTATAAATTTATATGCTTATTGTTATTTTTAGTATGCTTATAACTTCAGATATTCCCAAACTAATGATTTAAATTGGTTTATTTTGAACTGTAGCAGAATATAACTTATTTAATAATAAATAATAATTAAATTCTCCAGACTGACACACAAATTCCCTAGTTACAAACTAACCATATAAGCTTGTGCTATGGATACTAGGTTATTGATATACATACTTAAATACGTTTATAAACATCCATGGCTCGAACAAATATCTATGTTCATCACATGAAACATTTACCCCTAGCAAGATTCAAACCAAAGGTCACAGGTCGCTCTGACCACTCGACCAAGGGGTTAGTCAATTGTCTATATACATTTTCCGTAGCAACACGGAGACCGGGCCGTTTAATAAGATTTTGTCTATTATTATTAAGAATAACACAATCTGTGTTTTGACTGGCCCGTTGGTCGAATGGTCAAAGACCCTGGCCACGAAACCAAAGAGTCGCGGGTTCGAATCCCGCTAGGGGCAAATGTTTCGTGTGATGAACATGGACATTTGTACTCGAGTCATGGATGTTTATAAACATATTTAAGTATGTCTATCCATTCACCTAGTATCCATAGCACAAGCATAAGCTTAGTTTGGGACTAAGGAATTGGTGTGTCAGTCTGAAGAATTTATTAAGAATTTATTTATTTATTACATTATAGAAGAGATGATTCAAAAAGTATAAATTTTTATGAATAACCGAATTTACTTTATCATCATGACTGACATTCAAATAAGATTATTGGATACAAACAAACATATTATCAACCCTTAAGGGGTAGACTGTCAAAGGGGCAGCTAGCCTTTAACCACATTCATATTCATTCATTTACGTTAAATGGAAATCTGTGAAAAAGTAGTGACAAGTGGCTAGCTCATCGCCTACACAATTACATACGCTAAACCCGATATACCATTAGTCGCCTTTTATCAACATGCTAGGGAAAGAACACAGTTAGCACATTATTTATAAGTCCCAGACCAACATAGGACAAACCATGGGATTGTGGGAAAAGCCTTGTTTACCACAAGCAATAACTTTTAAATAGTATATAAAGATTAGAATCGTTAAAAGTTGGTTTATCGGCCACGCCATGAAACTAAAGGTTGCGGGTCGAATCCAGCTTGAGAAGAATGTTCATGTGTTAAACATGGTAATTTTTACTTGAGTCATGGATGTTTATAGACATCCTAGTATATCTATCTGTTTGTTATTTCCCATAGCATAAACATAAAGCTGGAGCTAGAGAATAAAATATATGAAGAATGCATTTATATTCATATTATTTATTAAGTTTTAGGTGAATTAATATTTTAGATTTTCAGTGTCAAGAAATGATCAAGTTTGTATGAGGCAAATTATACAAAACATTGGTATGGGACAGTTCTAAATTTGAAATGGTTTTTGTTTTTTTTTTTTGTTAATGAACAAAAGATAATATTGCATTACAAAAAGGTGTAGTATAATTTTGTGAAAAATTACATTATTCAAAAAACAAATGACTGAATTGAAATTAGATAGAAATGAATTCTTTTACCATAAGATTCTTATTGGTACAGTAGTTTCTGATTAAGACAATGTATTCTATGTCAAAAGACACAGCCCTTACCTTCTCAGTAATAAGGTCTACAATACATTTCCTAGAATATGACAACACGATGGTAGATATAAGATAAATACACTACTTCTAAACTACCCAATAAGATCTCTTGATCATAATTGGACGAGAGGACACTAAATGAATACGCCAATTGAAAATAATTGTCGCAAAAGCATTTTGGAGGTCAACGAGTGTAAATAATGTAACCACAATCAGAAAATGTAATGCGAAAATTGATAAAATACTTTTTTCTGTGTTAAATTTCGATGATATAATCCGACTAGTTAAAATTGTACTGCAAACGCTACGTGAAGTGTTGTAAACAATGTACGGCCAAAACTGGTTGTATTAATGTTATTTTTTTACAGAGTAACACGTCTTCTCCCTTATACATCAATTTTAAACGAGTTTTGCAGTGTTTAGGACAACCTCTCAAAGCGACATAGGTTCAATGGAAAAAAACCTGCGTTCGCAACTTGGTAAACACACACATTACCGCACTATAACGCACTAGAACCCCTGAGGACATTTCAGTATAGCTAAAACACATAAATACACCACAAATTTCACTGAAATAATACTTCCAAGAGTCGATGTACGCACCTTACTCTTCGTTATAACGTGTGTAGCCAGTTTTACAACAGCAAAGTTTCCAGTTCCTATCGTCTTTTCCAGCTCGTAGTTGCCAACGCAGACGAGCTGGTCTATCGGGAAATGCTTGCTTTTGTGCATTGGTTTGATGTCGCTATCCATTTTGGGGGAAAACCGTGAAAAACCACCTTAAACACAACACCACTCTGATAATTTTTGTCTACTGTTGTTAGTTCGCGTGCTCCGCCGCCACGGCGCTAGTGTCGCTCACGTCATTCTAAAAGGGAGGTTCTTGTGAATGCCTCGACGTTTCATTAATAAATTCGCAATTTTAAATATTGAAACGTAATTTACGAGACTTTTGCCACGGGCAAAGTGTTAAGATTTCACAAAAACACTTTCCTACTACATATCTAATCGTCCAAGTCATACATCGTTAGCTCTTATCAGTATTTCTGTTATCAATGCGTAGGGACTCAGTCGAATTACTCTCGGTCGTGAAAAAAAGTAGTCAATTCACAACCTTTACACGAGTGCTGCGGTCTCGCTCCCGCTCATTCATTATTAGAATGTTAGAGGGAGATGGATAGATTACCCGCTGTCATGCGACTAGGGTTGTGACGTCAGAGGTCGGTGCTTACGTCACACGCGGTAAATTCGAATGATCAAACTCTTGTATTGTACGTCAAAACAGAATATTGATTTCTCACTTGCGTTGCAGCTATTCACAAAATGAATAGAAGTACGTTGATGAAACGCATACTACTGCATTATATTACGTCAGGAAAGAAAGCGTGCGTAGGCAATGGCCCTACTATGGTATTTTGATTAAGGATACAAGTATCTTGGATGTGGGTGGTGATATTCTATAGTGAGTGGGATTACAAATCCATTGTCTGTCGAAAACCTCCACGTCCACCTAGTTGTATCTTATCAATGTGATTTCGTAAAATAGCCTTAATCACACCGCCGCCTACCGACTTTTATCGGTAGGCATTTTTGATTGACTACTTTAAAATTCTGTAAAATCAATCGATTTGTCTTTAGTTTTAAAATGTTAATTCTCTATTACAAAGAAACAAGTAAATAGCAATGAGCAATTTAGAGGAACTTTCTAAAACGAAAATAATTAACATTCTAACGATCGATTAGGTTTTTAGATTCATTAAGTAGGTAATTAATCGGAATTCTTTTTTATTTATCTACAACGAATATCATGAATGAATCTAGCGCCATCTATAGTTTATAATGAATATTAAACAGAAGGATGTGCCTATTTACCATACATGATCAAGAGATGGCGCTATAATATCAACGAGTTACTACGCGCATGTTCCAATAGATGGCGTTGTAAGCAATTTTCATTACTGCCATCTATTGAGCAATAGAGATACTAAAAAAAGAATTATTACCATATTAACTCACTAGATAGCGCTTTGTGGCACTGCCATCTGTTGAAAAAACAAAACATTAAATTGTATGTAGTAACATTATAACATAACTTGATGGCGCTGTTTTACCTAACCTTTAAACTAGCGTTAATAAAAAAACAAGGGTTTTTTTACAGATTAGCATTTTTTTTTAAATAAATATATTCTGACTAAAAATAATACTGACACCAATTCCCTAGTCCCAAACTAAGCTTAAAAGCTTGTGCTATGGACACTAGGTGAACGGATAGACATAGGTACTTAAATTATTTTATAAACATCCATGACGAATACAAATATCCATGTTGCCGTGACCTGATGGTAAGTGTTCGTTCACCGTAGCCTATAGGCCCCACTCGCACGTTGCCCCCTTTTTAAGTAGGATTCACCGTTGAGGGAAACGAGGAAGCTGCGAATCCTCAGCTTTCGCGCCTCCAGTGCCCTCGGTCACCTCACGAGACGCAGCAGCTCTCAGCCTCCTCGCCGGTCATCTCTGATAGCGTGCTCAGTCGAGTCGGCCGACACCAATGCGGCTTCAGCGAGGCTCTACCATCTACTAACTAACTAACCTTCACACCAATTCCCTAGCGGGGTAGGCACAAAGAACCATCTAGATACGATTATTTTTTAAACCTTATCCAACACTTTTTCATACGGAAATATCGGAAAACAATGCTGAAATTATGATGTTCTCAGAAACATTTAGTTAATCATTGACGTAAGTGCTAATTTAATTAAATTATTACGATGTCGATAGCAAAAAAATTATAACGGTAATCTTGGCTAGCGGTCCTTAATAAAGGTTTGTTTTTTTGGTTTCTCGGTCGGTTGATTAATGTAAACTTTTAAGTTCCAATGATTCCATAGATGTTGTCTAGAAATACTGAGGTGTGACGTAACGACTTAGCATACTCAACTGATTGGCTATTAAAGTTTTCAAATCAACAAAGAAAAAGTGCAAAGAAATTATATTGATGAATGTAGGTTCTTAAATACATACATACATATATAATATTTCGCCTTTTTCCCATGGGGTAGGCAGCTTAGATAAATCAAATAGGCAGGCAGTGATCACATATCATAAATGTGTCATTTCAAATTGAACTATGTCTTGGCATATCGTTTCATCATCCTTATTTAAAAATCATGCTTTAATTTGTTATTAAGATTGTTATTTTTTACGATTAATTAACAAAATACGAAGTGTTGTGTGATTCAGAGGAAATACCGAGCGCGGAAAAGAACCGACGTTTGTGTGTCACTGAAAAATAATGTGTGCGTGCGTAGATAGCGGTGAATTAATTAAAATGTTGGTATTTGTTAACTGCAGGGGTACCTCATTGGATTGGACCACAGATAATAGAGGTTATCTATGGATTAGACACACGCCTCATATCCGAGGGATGCAGATAGGGT
Organism: Glyphodes perspectalis; assembly: GCA_951394215.1. Taxonomy (NCBI): domain Eukaryota; kingdom Metazoa; phylum Arthropoda; class Insecta; order Lepidoptera; family Crambidae; genus Glyphodes; species Glyphodes perspectalis. The sequence continues at coordinate 445,018 of OX596230.1, read as the reverse complement.
TTGCCACCTTTTTTGTGCAAATAAATTATATTGGCTATGTACTAGGGAAGAGGAAGTATATTGGCTATTTACCTACTGGGCAATTTAATTGAACTGCCTATGCATAGATTTAAATTACACATTAAAGAGCATCTTATGAGAAAGGCTTATTATACCATAGAAGATTTATTAAGTGACAAATATTTGTAATTGCTTTTATACATATTTACTTTTTTTTAGATTTGTATAGCATAGTAGCTTAAGAATATTAAAATTGTTATTGATACTTATTGTAAATTTGGCGATGAAAAGAGTAACTATCGAATTTCTTGCCGGTACTTCTCGGTAGAAGCTACTTTCCGAATCCGGTGGTAAATGTTCATTTGTATGTACTGACGATTTATAAGTGCTTATTTGAGCCTACGTAAATAAAGATAATTTCATTTCATTACGGTAGTAAAAACAAATTACATTCTGTATAAATAAAGTATGATTTATCTTTCTTTGTCGTTTATGCTTAAAAATATTTTTTACTTTTAGCAACTTTTAACAGGTAAATATCACTGCTAATCAACCCCAGTAACTGTTGATGAATTAGTTTACTTCTTTAAAATATAAGTTTATAAGTATGGATAAAGTGGTGAGCGGTGGTAGCTCAATGGTAAGGATACGCGTCTCTTAACTGAGGAGTGCGGGTTCAAACCCGGGCACGTACCTCTGGATTTTTCAAGTCTATGTACGTATTTATACCACTAGCCCGACGGTGAAGGAAAACATCGTGATGAAACCTGCAAATTCAAACAACTTTGGATTTGTAACCATGATCCAAAAAAATTTTCTGGTTCCCCTATCTTAGGGGTACGAAGATCAGATCGGCAGTCGCTTCAATGTAATTACCAGACTCGTTAATTCCTGGATCATGGTCTAAGCGGACCCCGTCTGAACACGGGACATAACGCTAGGAAGATGATGAAGTATGGATAAAGTCACCGATTTGTAGATGTCATTCATCACTTAGGAAACAGACGATTCGACCGTTATCTCTTATCTATGAAAAAATCTGCTCTTTAATAAAGTAAATTTATTAGCGGTTCCTTATATTTTGACAGCTAAGTCAATTGAGTCATGTAAAAGGAAAATCTAATCTTGTTAAAAATAAATATGTACAAGTATTTTTTAATTGAACCAACAGTTCCTTCTTACGAACAAAATACTTCCGTTTTGTTATCTTAGTATAGATGTTAATATAGATTACGTTTATATTATTTAGCGGTATTGAAGGTGTTTGACAACCGGTAGCGGTGGTAGCTCAATTGCAAGGACACGCGCCTCTTAACCGATGGGTGCGGGTTCAAACCCAAGCACGTACCTCTGGATTCAAATGTATGTCCTACGTATTTATACCACTATCTCGCGGTGAGGGAAACATCGTAATGAAATCTGCACATTAAATAAATAAATATTTTTTTCCAGACTGACACACAATTTCCTAGTTCCAAACTAAGCTTATGCTTGTACTATGGATAATATGCGAACGGATAGACATACTTAAATACGTTTATAAACATCCATGACTCAAGTACAAATGTCCATGTTCATCACACGAAAGATTTGCCCCTAGCGGGATTCGAACCCGCCGACCCTTGGTTTCGTGGCCAGGGTCTCTGACCACTCGACCAGCGGGCCAGTCGGACATTCAAGCCTATGGATGTGTAACCATGTTCTGAATTATCTGGTTCTGCTATCGAAGGTGAGATCGGTAGTCGCTTCAATCTAATTACAATCCCGAAGGGATTGGCACCTTAACGAGCAGCCAGCCCCTAACACATTCAGCAAAAATCAAAACTGGACTGGTTTAGATAGAAAATTGTGAATAAGTAGTTACAAGTGGCTAGATCGTCGCCTACACAATCACACACCCAAACCCGATATACCATTAGTCGCCTTTTACGACATGCTAGGCAAGGAACACAGTTGGATTAATTTTAAATCCCAGAGCAACTTGGAATTCGGACAACTTGGAATCAATCATAAACACTCGTATGAACGCTGTCAAAAATGAGTTATAATGATGAAACAATGACCAAAAATTGCATTTTACGATGCCAATCAGAAAATGTAAAATCCTGCAGCAAAATTCAAATTTGAAATGTCCGTATGAATTCAACAACCTAAAAAAACCACTTTTAAAGCGACGACTTACAAAAAATTCAGTAAGAAAAAAAACAAATTCCGTCTCGGAAAGTTTATTATGTTGATAGGTACTTAAGTAGGTGTCTATATTTTTTCCTAAGGAAAACTGCATTATAGATTAAACACCTTTCGTATCAAAGCTTGCTTTACGCACGAATTGCTCACTCGAGTCACGACCGCAAAGCTGACCAAACTATAAACTAACAGATTCCTTTGAACTGATTAAGAGCTCATTTTTCAACAGTCAGTTAAAAGATAACAATCCGTATAATTGTGAAATGTCATTGCCTGTTTCCTAAATAAAACATCGTATGACATCCGAAAATTGGTGACTTATACTATATCAGGCGGTTAATTCTCATCTGACCATTAAAAAATCAGCCCTTAGGTATTTAAATAAGTACGTAAATCTATTAAGAGTACTGGAGGTCCGAACTCTGAGAATTCGTAAACCTAATAGCCGGATAGACCAGCCATGTTTGGCGGGACATTTGCGTAAAAGACCGGACCGGACACTCTGCGGAAGCGACCGACTGTCAAATTCGCCTGCGCTCAGCCACGCTCGGCTACGCTCGAAACTCGCTCGTTTGCGGAATGTAGAAGCCTTACAAAAGCTGGACCAGCCGGATACCGTTTATTTTGGCCGGACACACAATTAAAATGCCTAACTATGTCCGGACAACTGGCAACGTTACCTTTGGAGGACCTAAGGCGCTTCATTCGCGGGACGTAATTTTTTGGCCGTTTTTTGCTCGATATTAATAACGGAAACAGGTAGACGCTTGAAATATACACAGAATATTTAGTTGTTCCAATGTTGTAAAGATAATGGTACGGAATCCTTCGTGCGCAAGTTCGACACGCACTTTGCCGGGTTTTTAGAACATGTCAAAGATAAAACATTGACACAGTCAACAATAAATAGTTCCGATAAATGTTACATGAGATTAATTAACAATTGGGATGTTGACACCATTATATTTAATTTTGAAATATCAATTCTGAAAAAGAAAGTATCGTAGTAAGCTGTTGAGCCTTATTGATTTTGTATCATATTGAGTCAAAGATTTTTAATTTTACAAAAACTGCTTATTATTAAGTCAGTTGACTATACAAACTAGTGTCGTCACACGTTGACAAGCCCATACAAAATCTATGAAGTGATTTCGTTTTGACAGCTCTTAAAAAGTATCTCAATTAAATAGCCAGTCAACATCCCTATTCATAATCATTTTCATTTCGTGACCTCTGACCTATATTTCAAAGACCTTGACCCGTAGTTTAGTTTAATAACCCGGAAACAGCGAACTCTACATTTTGCAGACAAATGCTTATAAACACTACTTATTTATAAGTTTTTATATTCAATTATGATAAAACTCTGACATTAACAATATCAACTGTTGTTAAAAACTTAACGAGGAACGATTTTTTATTCATCTACGTATTATTAAGACGTCAGCATAGTTTTAGGTAAAAACATTTTTGAGGATATACTCTTTGGATTGACAAGGAAAATTATATATTTTACTGGAGTCATTAACTCCAATTCACTGCTGAAATCATTATTTTGTTGTAGTACGTAATAAATATGTATTTCTATTACTATATTTAATTTCAAGATTTAAAACGAATGTACTAACTATTGAATGAATGAATGAATAAACGTTTATTTGGCATTAAAATACAATAACTTTACAATAATTCACAAACAACAAATTCAAACAATAGTTTACTTATAATATTTTTACTATATTATTGGTATTTTATTAAGTACCATTTGTGACCCCGCTCAGCATGTGCCGTGATACTGGGTGTCACCACACTGGTATTCTGCGGATACCTTAATATATAAAATAAAGATGTCCGGCATTGTATAAATAAATATAATAATATGCAAATTTACCCGTTATCTGTTTTAATCTAATCTTAGTACTAATTCTTTGTCTGTTATGTCGTAGAAGGCGAATAATAATAGTCAAAAGTCAAAATACTCTTTATTTATGTAGGTTTCAAACAAACACTTATAAATCGTCAATTAACATAACATAACATAACATCACGCCCATAATTCCCGAAGGAGTAGGCAGAGTCAAAGCGACAGCAGGCCCCTTTAACCACATTCAGCCAAAAATAAAACTGGGCTGGGTTAGATGGAAAATTGTGAAAAAGTAGTCACAAGTGGCTAGCTTGTCGCCTACACAATCACATACCCTAAACCCGATAAACCATTAGTCGCCTTTTACGACATGCTAGGAGAAAAACACAGTTGGCAAATTCTTTTTTAAGTCCCAGACCAACACGGGATCATAAAACTACTTTAAACTATAAAGCTACTGTATCAGCGAGTAACATAGGCTATTTTTTATCCCCGTATTCCCACGGGAACGGGAGCTACGCGGGTGAAACCGCGAGGCACTGTTAGTGTGAAATATTTAAGATTTGCATTGCGCAGTCTAAAACGTTGGCAATCCTTATCCCATATGAGTAATGATTCCGTCGCTTGAGTAGTTAATTAAGAACATTGCTTTGTATTGAAACAATTAAAAACACTGAGTTAGCCTTGGGTTAATAAAACTGTTGTCACGGATCATTAATGATATGTGTCTCAGTGTAATTGTACATAACCCGCCATATAATAAATAATCATAAATTCTCCAGACTGACAGACCAATTCCCTAGTCCCAAACTGAGCTTAGGTATAAGCTTGTGCTATGGATACTAGGTGAACGGATAGACATACTTAAATATGTTAATAAACATCCATGACTCGAGTACAAATCACACGAAACATTTGCTCCTAGCGGGATTCCAACCCACGACCCATGGTTTCGTGGCTAGGGTCTCTGACCATCGACCAACGGGCCTATCGTATGCACATATATGTTAATTATTATAATAAGTTATAATAAAAACAAAAACCGACTGCTTAAAATATATTCAGCATGTTGTCTTGTTTTTATTTAAATTTGTAACGATGGAATATAAAATACTGACTTACTTTATTTCCGCTCAGTAACCAGTCCCGAGAATTCTCTATACATACATACACAACATCACGCCCATAATCCCCGAAGGGGTAGGCAGAGGCAAAGGGACAGCATGCCTCTTCAACCACATTCAGCCAAAAATAAAGCCGGGCTGGGTTAGACGGAAAATTGTGAAAAATCTGTGACAAGCGACAGGCCTACACAATCACACACCCAAAACCCGACATACCATTAGTCGCTTTTTACGACATGCTAGGCAAGAACCACAAGTGACATTTTTAAGTCCCAGACCAACACGGGACAGTGGGCTGGGTTGGATGGAAAGCTGTGAAAAAGGAGTGACAAATGGCTAGCTCGTCGCCTACTCAGTCATATACCCAAAAAAGCCCGTAAACCATTAGTCGCCTTTTACGACATGTTAGGCAAGAACCACAGTTGGCACATTCTTTTCAACATGGGCCAAGTCCCAGACCAACATGGGACAAATAATTAATTAATTAATTAATTATTATTTTATTTTATTTTTATTTAGGACAATCAACAAGATAAACAATAAAACGACATAATCAAACAGAGATAGAAAATAACATTAACTTATAGCCACGGACTAGTAAAAAAAGAAGGACTCCACGCTACCATACTATAGCGTGAAGCTACGTTTATGCATGTGTGAAATGTGTGAGTGAGATACATATGGATACCAGATATGGGATATCTGTCATGTGGAGCACTTAATTTATCAATGTGTGACGTAAGTTGCGTGTCAAGTGGAGCACCTGAGGGGCTTCAATGTCTAGTTAGTGGCGCGGAGTCCTTCTTTTTTTACTAGTCTTATAGCTAAGTGCCACCTTAATTAGAGGTGGCCACGGCATGCTATCACAGATTAATAGTAAATGCTATGTGGACTATAATTATCTTTAATTTATGTATAATTAACTTAAATATTAACTAACAATAAGGTAAATTAAAATGGTATTGTGTTCAGTTACCCATTAGGCGCCTTGTCTAAGGACTGGCTCGATGGCGCATTTGGTAGTGACCCTGCCCCATGCGCCAAGAATTGTGGGTCTGATCCCCACCCAGGACAAACATTCGTGTGATGAATACTTGTGTTTGTTCTGTGTCTGGGTGTTTTTATCTAATATTTAAGTATATATTTGTAATACCACTGTTGATTCTGACATCCGTAACAGAAGTGCTTAAGCTACTTACCTAGGAGTTAGATCAACAATATATGTGGTGTAGTCTAATATTTATTTATTTATCTATTATTTACTATTCTGTGTCCGTAAACATTACAGTTACATTATTTCCGATATTATAAGATACTTTTATGGTTAACTAGCAACGTTCCCGTTCCCGTAGGAATACGAGGATAAAATATAGCCTATGTTACTCACTGATAAAGTAGCTTTCCATTGGTGAAATAATTTTTTAAATCGGTCCAGTAGTTTCGGAGCCTATTCGATACAAACAAATATCAAATCTGTCCTCTTTATAATATTAGTAAGTACTGATAAATAGGACTAGGTCACATCGTATTCATCACACGAATGTTTGTCCTGGGTGGGGATCTGACCCACAACTCGTGGCAAATGGGGCAGGGTCACAACCGAATGCGCCGTCGACCCAGTCTTCATTTAAACTTGCCACCAAATTGTCGCTCGTGTTCTTAAGCACAGAGAAATATATTAATGTCGATCACCAATTCCTTTTTCATCTACAACAAACGGTGCTGGACTGGTATCAAACATAGCAATAATCGTGGAGTGTTTGTCAAACTCAAATATTACATTTTGTGTCAACCACCTGATATTTCCTGTTCGCAGTAAGTGCGATAATATCACTAACTGTGGATTTGAAAGTTTGTAGGTTTAATTTAATATTAAACATACAAACTTTCAATATTAAATATATTTGATTTAAACATACACACATACACTTTAATTATATCATCATCATCCTCTTGCCCTTCTCCCAGGTCACCTGGGGTCGGCGCAGCACGTCTTCCTCTTCCACACGTCCCGGTCAGCCGTCATCAAGCTATCCACTCCCATTTCACTCATATCATCTTTCACACAATCCATCCATCTCTTATTTGGCCTTCCTCTTCCTCTAGATCCACTAACATTCATACACTTTAATTATATGAAAGATAGCAGCGCCCCGCGGTTTCACCCGCGTAGTTCCCGTTCCCGTGGGAATATCGGGATAACATATAGCCTATGTTACTTCCGGATAATGTAGCTTTACAATGGTGAAAGAATTTTTGAAATCTGCCAAGTAGTTTCGGAGCCTATTCAATTCATACAAACAAACAAACAAACAAAAAATCAAACCTTTCCTCTTTATAATATTTGTATAGATGTATAGATTTATAATGTCATGACAACAGGCATTATCGTATCAATACATACATACATCACGCCCATAATCGCCGAAGGGGTAGGCAGAGTCAAAGGGGCAGCAGGTCCCTCCAACCACATTCAGCCAAGAATAAAACTGGGCTGGGTTAGATGGAAAATTGTGACAAGTCGCTAGCTCGTCGCCTACACAATCACACATCCAATCCGATATACCATTAGTCGCCTTTTACGACATGCTAGGCGGGGAACACAGTTGGCACATTCTTTTAAAGTCCCAGACCAACACGGAACAATCGTAATACTAACTAACAAAAAAAAAAAATAAGTTAAAAAACTCAATCATTTCCTAGCGTTATGTCCCGTGCTTAGTCGGGGTCCGCTTAGACCATGATTCAGGATTTAGCGAGTCTGGTAATTATATTGAAGCGACTGCCGATCTGACCTGAAGCCGGCTCTTGTTCCAATAGTTTCAAAGAGTTTCGTACCCAAAGGGTAAAACGGGACCCTATTACTAATACTCCGCTGTCCTTCTGTCTGTCTGTCCGTCTGTCACCAGGCTGTATCTCATGAACCGTGATATTTAGACAGTTGAAATTTTCACAGATAATGTATTTCTGTTGCAGCTTTAACAAAAAATACTAAAAAACAGTCCCATGTTGGTCTGGGACTTGGGCCATGTTGATCTGGGGCAAAAAAAAGGAATGTGCCAACTGTGGTTCTTGCCTAGCATGTCGTAAAAGGCGACTAATGGTTTACGGGCTTTTGGGTATGTGACTGAGTAGGCGACGAGCCAGCCACTTGTCATTCCTTTTTCACAGTTTTCCATCCAACTCAGCCCACTGTCCCATGTTGGTCTGGGACTTAAAAAGAATATGCCAACCGTGGTTCTTGCCTAGCATGTCGTAAAAGGCGACTAATGGTACATCGGGTTTTGGGTGTGTGATTGTGTAGGCGACAGGTTAGCCGCTTGTCACTGCTTTTTCACAATTTTCCATCTAACCCAGCCCGGCTTTATTTTTGGCTGAATGTGGTTGATGTTATGTATTTTGACTCTGCCTACCCCTTCGGGGATTATGGGCGTGATGTTATGTATGTGTGTACTAAAAAACAGAATAAAATAAATATTTAAGGGAGCTTCCATACAACAGACATGATTTTTTTTGCCGGGTTTACAGATAAATTGGTATGGAACCCATCGTGCGCGATTCCGACATTGTCAATTTCATTGAATCACCTCAATTTCAATTTCACTATTCGCCTCACAACCGGCTAATTATGTCACTATGCCGCTGACATTTAATAGAATACAATCTGACAAATATTTAGAATACAAGTTCGGTATGCTAATCAGCTCGGAGTGACGTAGGAAAGCTTCGAATACACAGTATCGAGAATACGAATACTAAATAAAATAATTGGTTTGACGTAGTTGGGTCCCAAAGAAATATAACTAGCAGCGCCTTGCGGTTTCACCCGCGTAGCTCCCGTTCCGGTGGGAATACGTGGATAAAATATAGCCTATGTTACTTGCTGATAAAGTAGCTTTCAATTGGTGAATGAATTTTTCAAATCGGTCCAGTAGTTTCGGAGCTTATTCGATACAAACAAACAATCCAATCTTTCCTCTTTATAATATTAGCATGATATTAGAAATACATATTATAATTGGTGGATAACTTCTCAGAAGTCTACGGCGGAAATGGTTATTTTAGTTTTTGAAATGACCGTAAATTGGTTTGCGGAAACCGCAAATTTGCATTGATATCTTTAACAAACTTCTAATATTATAAAAAGGGAAATTTTGATTGTTGTTTGTTTGTATCGTATAGGCTCCAAAACTACTGGACCGATTTGAATGATTCTTTCACCAATGGTAAGCTACTTTATCAGCGAATAACATAGGCTATATTTTATCCTCGTTTTCCCACGGAAACGAAGATAAAACGCGGGTGAAACCGCGGGGCGCTACTTGTCCTTAATAACAGTAAAGAGAAGAAAGCTTAATTGCGACATGTGTTGGCTCAAATCAAGTAAGTCATTCTGGATTTTTCAAATCTACATACATAATCCGTCTGCAATCCCCTAAGGGGTAGACAGAGTCCAAACGGCAAAATGGTCCATAAACTAGATTTAGCGAGTCTGTTAACTATTTTGTATCTCGTGTCCAATAGCAGGAATCGAACCTCTTTAGTGAACAACTAAATCAGTAAAATCCAGGGACTAGTAAAAGTAGTAAAGTCCGTGGTAAAATCTACACTTTTTTACAAACGAAATCAAAAATAAAAACCCTTTAGAAACTCAAAATAGCCAATACTTAGAAACAGACCCAAACAAACACAACATCACGCCCATGATCCCCGAAGGGGTAGGCAGAGTCAAAGGGGCAGCATACCCCTTTAAACACGTTCAGCCGAAAAAAAAGCCGGGCTGGGTTAGATGGAAAATTGTGAAAAAGCAGTGACAAGCGGCATACCTGTCGCCTACACAATCACACACCCAAAATCCTATATACCATTAGTCGCCTTTTACGACATGCTAGGCAAGAACCACAGTTGGCACATTCTTTTTAAGTCCCCGACCAACATGGAACAACTGTTCCACTCCTTTTTCACAGCTTTTCATCCAACCCAAGAATAAAACTGGGCTGGGTTGGATGAAAAGCTGTGAAAAAGGAGTGACAAGTGGCTAGCTCGTCGCCTACTCAGTCACATACCCAAACGCCCGTAAACCATTAGTCGCCTTTTACGACATGCTAGGCAAGAACCACAGTTGGCACATTCTTTTTTTTTGTCCCAGATCGACATGGGCCAAGTCCCAGACCAACATGGGACAAGAATAATACTTAGAAGAAAATAATAAGTAAGTACTATTTTGTCAAAAATTTAGTTGGGTTAGACGGAAAATTGTGAAGTACCTATTGACAATTGGATGGCTCGTCGCCCACACAATCACACACCCAAAACCCTATTAACAATTAGTTGCCTTTTACGTTATAGGCAAGGAACACAGTTGGCACATTATTTTACAGTCCCAGACCAACACGGGATTAATAAAATAACGTCTTAAAAGCTCCGAGGAAACACAAATAACGTGTATGAGTCTCGAATTTATTGTCATTACGCACATTAGGGGTTTCCCTAGCCAAGCCAATCTGAAGGAGGTAAGTAAATAAAGATATTTTTAACAGTCCACTTTAGCGGGCGACCAGTTAGTAGCGCGAACTCTCGCGGACGGCGCGGTCGTGTGCACGACACGAAAAGCACCCGGCGATATAATTCCCGCTAAAAGTGCGTGCGAAAAATCAGTTTGACAGTTTTAGTTTTTAGCGAAAGGTTTTTTTTTATAGTAATGAAGGGGCAAGCAAAGAGGTTTGTTAATCACACCGGGAAGGCGTACAAGATGGGCGTTTCTCGAAAAGAAAGTGACAAGATCGGATTTTTGGATCTGGTGAGTTAAATAATTTTTTTTTTGCGCCAGATGAATTGTTCAGTTTCTAGTTTTTGAAGCGATTTTTCTAGATTCCGACCGGCGAAACGGGTTTGGGGCAGACATTTTTTAGTACCGCCGAAACGAATGTTTTGTATAGACTTGTTGTTTTTTTTTTTTAATGAATCTGTTTTATTTATGAAACTTAATTGATAGCCGACTTCATCAATCCGTTAACATACCAATTCTCTTCTCATTTTTGGCGCAGTTGGTAAAAAATCTTTTGTTTTTTTTTATGTTAAATTTATATGGAATTCGGCAAACTAAATAATCGAGATGCAGGCTACAATATTTTTCTTACGGTATTTTTTTTTTATTGAAAAAATAATAACTGTTCTATATTTTAATCTACGTTATGGTCTGTTCCTGTCGTTATTACATGAAGCGACTGCTATCTGACCTTTGTAACTTTAGATAGGGAAACCAGACAAATCTGATCACTGTTCCATATGTGGATACAATAACGCACGCAATGCCCGAAGTTGGCAGAAAACATAAATAAAAAAAAATTATGTTCTCCAGACTGACACACAATTCCCTTATTCCAGACTGACACACAATTCCCTTATACCAGACTGACACACAATTCCCTTATACCAGACTGACACACAATTCCCTTATTCCAAACTAAGCTTGTGCTTGTGCTATGGATACTAGGTGAACGAATAGACATACTTAAATACGTTTATAAACATACACGATTCGAGTTAATTTTTAAATGAGGAGGGTGACAAGACCGCAAGTCGCAGTTACGCCATCTTTTGGATGTTTTAATTCAAAAAACCCTCATTACGTAGTTTTTCAGAATCAAGGAAATAATAATGGCCATTCATCATTATTGGTAGACCCTTTATATTTTTTTGTCATACCGTAACATGATGTCAATGTGTCAACTGACTAATAAATGTTTTCAAAACTAACAAAAATGGAATTTCGCAAGTAATTAAAAACGATTCATGTATGGTTGTCTTCAAATAAAGTGTTTTTTTTTTTAAGTAAATAATGTGTAGGTACATCCTAAGTTTGTCTATAGTTAGCAGTTACCGCGGTTTCACCTGAGTTTATGGTTTAATGTTTCGAAGCGTGATGTTACTTAATAAATAAATAAATAAATTCTCCAGACTGACTCACCAATTCCCTAGTCCCAAACTAAGCTTATGCTTGTGCTATGGATACTAGGTGAACGGATAGATATACTTAAATACGTTTATAAATATCCATGACTCGAGTACAAATGTCAATGTTTATCACACGAAACATTTGCACCTAGCGGGATTCGAACCCGCGACCCTTGGTTCGTGGCCAGGGTCTCTGACCACTCGTCCAACGGCCAACTTAATAAAGCCTATCTTTCCTATTGAGCTATTATTACACGTATAGAGAAGCTATGTCAAACAAAAATATTATCACGAAGCATGGACTGAGCGTGTTTCAGCATTTGCAGCGCTAAAACTAACAATTGTCGTCTAATTAAGCTATTAAAACACGCAGCGCTAGATCGCTCATAGAGTACATTTTTCTCGCGACCAAAACGTCGTAAACGACGTCAATTTGATGGCGCTTACGCGTGAACGTAGGCGAGTGACTAAACGAGTTGTTGCCGATCGGCAACAACGCACGGCGCTAAAAACTTGTTCGCTGCGTCGGTTCCATACGCTAGTAATAATAATTCAATGATCTTTCCTCGATAAATGAACAATTAAACACGAATGTGGTTAAAGGGGCCTGCTGTCCCTTTGACTCTGCCTACCCCTTCGGGGATTACGGGCGTGATGTTATGTATGTATTTATTATCACGAAAATATATATTTTTTGTATTCGGACCAGTAGTTCCTAAGATAAGCGCGTTCTACTAAATAAATGAACTCCATCATCGAGCCTATATATAAAGCTGAAGCTTATATATTTGACTGGCTCGATAGCGCATTCGGTAGTGACCCTGCCCCATGCGCCAAGAGTTGTGGGTCCGATCCCCACCCAGGACAAACATTCGTGTGATGAATACTTGTGTTTGTTCTGTGTCTGGGTGTTAATATCCAATATTTAAGTATATATTTGTAATACCACTGTTGATTCTGATATCCGTAACACAAGTGCTTAAGCTACTTACCTCGGAGTCAGATCAATGTATGTGATGTAGTCGGATATTTATTTATTTATATGAGTAAGTAAATATATATCTATTGACAAACTGTACTTACCCATCGGATAAGTAGTTAAATCAATAATTAACGACTTATTTTAATGGTTTTACCGATATTATCTGTAATTATCCAATCATCATTTTATAATTAATAACATAACAGAGTTAATTGTCATGGAAGCGATTTTTTTGTTTTTAAAAGTGGCAACCAGCGTGGCCTAATGTGAGAGGTCTCTACAGCCTATGTCAGGGTTCCTCAAACTTATGGCTCCACATACCCCTTTTAAAGTCTCCAGGGAGAACCCCTAGACTCACTCCCCCCCTCAGAGTAGGTTCAGATCAGACAGTACGTCCAGTAGCGCGCATGCCGACAAGCGCGTCGCACAGGTCAGTCGTTCATCCTCCATTACGTAAATCTTCCCGCGAACCCCTTATGATTAAATGGCGAACCCCTAGGGGTTTGCGTACCCAACTTTGAGAAGCGCTGCACTAGACCAACGAAGCAGTCGACTTAGTAACAAAGCTATATTTGACTGGCTCGATGGCTCATTCGGTAGTAAAATACTCGGTTGTTTTGCCAGCTTACAGACGTTGCTACTCATAATGGTCAGGCTCGATTGTGCACTGATGGTACATTTGGAAGTAAAATACTCGGTTAGTCCTATGTTGGTTTTGGACTTGGCCCATGTTGATCTGGGACAAAAAAAATGTGCCAACTGTGGTTCTTGCCCAGCATGTCGTAAAGGCGACTAATAGTTTACGGGCTTTTGGGTATATGACTGAGTATGCGACGAGCTAGCCACTTGTCACTCCTTTTTAACAGCTTTCCATCCAACCCAGCCCATTGTCCCATGTTGGTCCTTGACTTAAAAAGAATATGCCAACTGTGTTTCTTGTCTAGCATGCCGTAAAAGGAGACTAATGGTATATCGGGTTTTGGGTGTGTGATTGTGTAGGCGACAGGTTAGCCGCTTGTCATTACTTTATCACAATTTTCCATCTAACCCAGCCCGGCTTTATTTTTGGCTGAATGTGGTTGAAGGGGCATGCTGCCCCTTTGACTCTGCCTGTTTCTTATGGTAGTTAGATATTAAAGCTAATACTAGATTTTCCTTGAACTTTTAACAAGTACTAAGTTGACAAGTCTCAGTATGCACTGAATGTAATAATTAAGCGCTCAAAATTTTATTACTGCTTTATATTAATAAACAAAAAAAATACATTACTTTAGCTTGTTTAAAAAGTTGAAGGGGCATGCTGCCCCTTTGACTCTGCCTACCCCTTCGGGGATTATGGGCGTGATGTTATGTATGTTATGTATGTATAGTTAATTTATATACAATCTCTTTGCAACGATTTGTAAGAACAAAGTTACTGTAAATTTATAAAATACAAATAAGTAAAAGATATACAATTTAATGTAATATTTGACTTAATGGCATTCGGTAGTGACCCTGCCCCATGCGCCAAGAGTTGTGAGTGCGATCCCCACCCAGGACAAACATTCGTATGACGAATGCTTGTGTTTGTTCTATGTCTGGGTGTTAATATCCAATATTTAAGTATAATTTGTAATACCACTGCTGATTTTGATATCCGTAACACAAGTGCTTAAGCTACTTACCTCGGAGTCGGATCAATGTATGTGATGTAGTGTGATATATGAAATCCTTCTTGAATTCTCTTTAGTGAGTGTCAAGCCTCTCGTCACATGGACTTCGGACGTAACGACGTCTCGACCTGATATTTCAGGAAGAGTTTTCACGGAACTTGTGTGAGAACAATAGATCACTAAACCAGTGATTTATCGTTAAATAACGTTTATCGTTAGACATTCGCAGAAAACAGTTAACTATAAGAGAACATAGTTACTTTCGCTTTTAGAATAGAAAAAAAAATCGTTGGAATCGTTGGGACTTCGCGTCTAACGCGTCGAAATCGATTTTTATTGAAGTATATCTAATACTTATAATAAATCTGTAGAGAGGTCAATTCTGTACATGAAATATATTTTCAAAATAACTATCAGGGGGTGATTAGTGATCGATACTGATGCCAAAAATGCAATCAGTAAATTTTTTTTCTGTCTGTCTGTCTGTATGTTCCTTATAGAAACAAAAACTACTCGACGGATTTTAACGAAACTTGGTACAATTATTCTTCATACTCCTGGGCAGGTTATAGTATACCTTTCATCAAGCTACAATCATTAGGAGCAGAGTAGTGAAGGGAAAGGTTGGGAAAACGGGAGAAGTTACTCCATTTTTTAAGCTTCCGTCGCGTGTGCAGCCTTAATGGTTAAAGTTACATAGAAATCATGTATGACGGAAATAGTTTTTATAATATTAACCATAAACGCGGGTGACACCGCTGGCACAGCTAGTTTTGAAAATATATTTCATGTACAGAATTGACCTCTCTACAGATTTATTATAAGTATAGATTATTATTTTAGTGAGCATGACTATAACAAGCCCAATACTTCTTACATTGGTCGCCTTCGACATGCTAGATGAGCACAGCTAAATCCTTTTGAGACTCAGACCAACATCGTCTTCCTAGCGTTACGTCCCGTGTTTAGACGGGGTCCGCTTAGACCATGATCCAGGATTTAGCGAGTCTGGTAATTACATTGAAGCGACTGCCGATCTGTCCTTCGTAACCCTAAGATAGGGGAACCAGAATTTTTTTAGATCGTGGTTACAAATCCAAAGTTGTTTGAATTTGCAGGTTTCATCACGATGTTTTCCTTCACCGTCTAGTGGTATAAATACGTACATAGACTTGAAAAATCCAGAGGTACGTGCTCGGCTTTGAACCCGCACTCCTCGGTTAAGAGCGGCGTGTCTTTACCATTGAACTACCATCACTCTCCATGTCAATCGCCACTAGAGATTGAAATTCGGCTTCAGGCAACTCAGCTAGGTCTCTGCCAATTTTAGCTCTCCGGATCCAGCAAAAGTTGCCGCTGGATTTCCAGTGTCCAGATTTGAAACAACACCCTTCACATAATAATATGAGGCACGTGTCAACCATTCAGCTACTAAGTGTTTGTTATACTTAAGAGCTTACGTTAAAATTAGATTTCCTTGTAAAAGTGAAAGGGCGCTACGCTACGACACCTGTGAAAAAAGCAATAGATTTAAATATAGGTAACTACAGACTCCCGGACATACAGTCAACAGTCCACCCGACTGGCCGACCGATCTTCCGATCGATTGGCCGACTGATCCGATTAAAAGATTGAATTTAAAAATCATTCTAGCTTTTTAAGACTTATTGTTGTGTAAGGAAATAAATGCTGTTAATAAGTTCTTTGAAATGTTGACCTTCACGGCTTTCGGAAATACTTTTAAGATATTATTGTTGATAAAATCTAGAGTTAGATCAGTGGTCAAGACATGGGCTTTTGAATGAGGAGATTGGTACAAAACTTTATACCACTAGCTCGACGGTGAAGGAAAACATCGTGATGAAACCTGCAAATTCAAACAACTTTGGATTTGTAACCATGATCCAAAAATTGTCTGGTTCCCTTATCTTAGGGTTACGAAGGTCAGATCGGCAGTCGCTTCAATGTAATTACCAGACTCGCTAAATCCTGGATCATGGTCTAAGCGGACCCCGTTTAAACACGGGACATAACGCTAGGAAGATGATAGTAACGATTGATATGTGCTAGTTCAATGCCGCTGGAACCAGCAGAGTTAAAATTGAGCTGGATTGCTTGATCCAGCATTACGATATCTACTGGGACTATCCCCCCATGATGGAGGTGGACCTGCCCACTAAAACCTAGGGGTGTTCCGCCGAACTGCTGCGGGAGGGGCGTGGAAGCATTTGACTGTTAGACAGCATCTTACAGGTAGTAACTTTTTTTTACGAAACCAAGGGGTCGCGGGTTCGAATCCCTCTAGAGACAAATGTTTATTGTGATGAACATGGACATTTGTACTCGAGTCATAGATGTTTATAAACGAATTTTTAGTATGTCTATCCGTTCACCTAGTATCCATAGCACAAGCACAAGCTTAGTTTTGAAACTAGGGAATTGGTGTGTCAGTCTGGAGGATTTATTATTTATTTTGAATTTCTCGCGGACGAATATGCAGGCAACAAGACGTATAGAAAAGGTTAGAAGCATTAGTATAACCAAGTCGTGTGTTATGACGTAATCAAAAGGGCTTCGCCAGTCTTCGTACTTTCACTAAATGTCTTGCATTGTTTAAGTTCACATCTCGTTAAGGGAAACTAATTACGTTTTATTATCAAGTACAGAATTACGAATGTGAAAATACTTGCTATTATGTCATTTTACTATTTATCATCATCTTCATCTTCCTAGCGTTATGTCCCGTGCTTAGACGGGGTCCGCTTAGACCATGATCCAGGATTTAGCGAGTCTGGTAATTACATTGAAGCGACTGCCGATCTGACCTTCGTAACCCTAAGATAGGGGAACCAGAAAGAAAGAAAGAAAGAAAGAAATAACATTTATTGGACGCACAATTGTTAATACATACACAGGACAAAATAGTACAAAAAAAGAAAACCAGTAGAAAAAAAAAAAAGAAAAAAGAAAACAGATTGGCGCCAATTGGGTTATGCTACTCTCATGCCTCAGCATTATGCTACTGCGGCGTCAAACTAACGCCGCAGGAGCGCTGGTATTCTGGCGGGACCAGACAATTTTTGGATCATGGTTACAAATTCAAAGTTGTTTGAATTTGCAGGTTTCATCCTTATGTTTTCCCTCACCGTCGAGCTAGTGGTATAAATACGTACATAGATTTTTTTAAAATCTAGAGGTACATGCCCGGATTTTAACCCGCACTCCTCGGTTAAGAGGCGCGTGTCCTTCCTTACCACTGAGCTACCACCGCTCTAAATTCTACTATTTATACAACTACATTAATGTCCCATGTTGGTCTGGGACTATAAAAGAATGTGCCAACTGTGGTTCTTGCCTAGCATGTCGTAAAGGCGACTAATGGTATATCGGGTGTTGGGTGTGTGATTGTGTAGGCGGCGAGCTAGCCACTTGTCGCTACTTTTTCACAATTTTCCATCTAACTCAGCAGTTTTGTTATTGGCTGAATGTGGTTGTTGAGGGACCTTGTTGCCCCTTTGACTCTGCCGACCCCTTCGGGGATTGCTGGCGTGGTGTTTGTTTGTTTAGATGGTAAAACCCAGATACGAGAATTCTTCACACGAATGTTTGTCCCGCGTGGGGATCGAACCCACAACTCTTGGCGCAGAGGACAGAGTCACTACCGAAAGCGCCATCGAGTCAGTCAAATATTGACCACTAACTACTGTATTTTAGTTTTTTTTTTTCTGTGCGGTGGTAGCTCAGTGGTAAGGACACGCGCCTCTTAACCGAGAAATGCGGGTTCAAACCCGGGCACGTACCTATAGATTTTTCAAATCTATGTACGTATTTATACCTCTAGCTCGACGGTGAGGAAAAACATTGTGATGAAACCTGCAAATTCAAACAACTTTGGATTTGTAACCATGATCCAAAAATTGTCTGGTTCCCCTTTCATATGGTTACGAAGGTCAGATCGGCAGTCGCTTCAATGTAATTACCAAACTCGCTACATCCTGGATCATGGTCTAAGCGGACCCCGTCTAAGCACGGGACATAACGCTAGGAAGATGATGATGTATTTTGGTTTTTCCACCGCGTGAATAATAGCAAAAAAATGTTTGGTTTCTTGCGCAGAATCAAAATAAAATATATAATTTAAACTTATACAAACAAAGATATTCGTTCGTGAATTGAGACAGATGACATAAATACGATTCTAATTCATTAATAACGTTCGTCATTAAACTGCTATTAACACAACTGCCTTAATTGACGTGATTAAAATGAACGAAGATTCTATAAGAATCCGTTTTGATATTAAAAATCACTTGTAACAATTTGTATATATGCATCGGGAGATTAAGATAAAAATATTTGTATTAAGATCGTGTATGAAAAGACATGAATGTAGATGAAGCGAAAGGTGTATCTCAGGATCGTAGCAAATGGAAGTACGTGATCTCTGCCTACCAAGGGAAAAGGCGAGACATTATGTATGTATGTATAATTTAAATAAATAATTCTACCGTCAGGTTCGGACGTTGATTCTACAGAGAAGAACCGACAAGAAACTCGGCAGTTACTCTTATAAAACGCCATATTTACGATTACATACATACATACATAACATCACTCCTATAATCCCTGAAGGGGTAGGCAGAGTCAAAGGGGCAGCAGGCCCCTTTAACCACATTCAGCCAAAAACAAAACTGGGCTAGGTTAGATAAAAAAATTGTGAGAAAGTATTGACAAGTCGCTAGCTCGTCGCCTGCACAATCATGTACTCAAAACCCGATATACCATTAGTCGTATTTTACGACATGCTAAGCAAGAACCACAGTTCGCACATTATTTTTAAGTCCCAGACCAATATGGGACATTATTATAGTTGTATAAAGTATATGACATAATAGCAAGTATTTTCACATTCGTAATTCTGTACTTCATAAAACGTAAATAGTTTCCCTTAACGAGATGTGAACTTCTTCTAACCCTGCGTTAGATGGAAAATTGTGAAAAAGTAGTGACAAAGTGGCCAGCTCGTCGCCTACACAATCACGATTACAATTCTAGCGAAATCTAATTCAATGTTCAGATTCGCGTCATTAGCAGATACATTTATTTTGGCGTGGCACAATGGTCAATTCGGCCACTTCCGTCACCCGCAAAACATAACTATTCGGCGGTCATTGTCAATGATACACCTATTATATGTCATAGTGAGACCGGATTTGAATTACTCTTTGTTTACACTTATCTTGTCCCATGTTGTTCTGGGACTAGAACTAAGTAATGCTATGTAAACACAAGTCACACTAAAAAGATAAGGGAATAGATGGATAGAAGATAAATAACGAGTGACAGTTGAAACGACGTCATTAATTTGTGGTAACCATGGCAACTGGTTGCTAACAAATAATTTGACCTTTAAACGACTTTTACAAGGACGCTAGTTAGTTGCACAATACGTACAAACGTTGGGAGTTATTTTGACCCTAAAACTAGCACAAATGTCGGCCCCATGTTGCTCTGGGACTTAAAATATAATGTGCCAACTGTGTTCCTTGTCTAGCATGTCGTAAAAGGCGACTAATGGTATATCGGGTTTTGGGTGTGTGATTGTGTAGGCGGCTAGCTAGCTACTTGTCAATACGTTTTCACAATTTTCCATCTAACCCAGCCCAGTTTTTTTTGGATGAATGTGGTTAAAGAGGCTATCTGCCCCTTTGACTCTAACTACCCCTTCGGGGATTACGGGCGTAATGATTATGATTATCATCTACAATCCACGTATAATCACATCATCTTCCATATTTTAAAATTGCATCTTTTGTTTTGATTAATAAGCAATTTGCAACGCTTTAATTGTTAATTGGCTTGTAATAAATGAGTATAATATAATTTATTGCGACATATTTAATGAAGTTACGTAATTAGTCGCGTTTTAGTCTTAATCTGTATAAATATAAATAAATAAATAAATCGACGAAATGTATGGGCATAACTTTCGACGGACTGTTTAATATTTTATAACTTTGATTTATTTGTAAAGGTCACGACTGGTATGAAAATCTATATCTATACTATATTATAAAGAGGAGAGATTTGTATTTTTGTGTGTGTGTGTATGTTTGTAATGAATAAACTCAAAAACTACTGGGCCGATTTCAAAAATTCTTTCACCATTGGAAAGCTACATTATCCGGAAGTAACATAGGCTATATTTTATCCCCATATACTTACAGCAACGGGAACTATGCGGGTGAAACCGCGGGGCGCTGCTAGTATGTTATAATTTGACATATCTACATACATCTGTATGTAATTTCTCGCCAAATTTCCTAGCGGGGTATGCAGAACGGAGCGTCATATGACGCGGCCCTTACGCACCTCACTTGCTTCGTTGACATTTATAACTCAATACAAAATTAAGTAAACCCAACTTAATTTTTTTTGTTGAAAGTGAAAATAAAAAAAAAATCAAACCAACTGAACTTCACGCCACTTTCCTAGCGAGGTAGGCAGAGAGAACCGAACGCCATATGGCACGATCCTTACACACCTCACTCGCCTCTTCAACATTCATGATCCTTAAAGTTGAAAAAAATGTGAGAAAGTGGTGCCAAGTCGCTAGCTCGTCGCCTACACAATCACACCCAACCCGATATACCATTAGTCGCCTTTTACCACATGCTAGACAAGGAACACAGTTGGCACATTATATTTTAAGTCCCAGAGCAACATGGGGCCGACATTTGTGCTAGTTTTAGGGTCAAAATAACTCCCAACGTTTGTACGTATTGTGCAACTAACTAGCGTCCTTGTAAAAGCCGTTTAAAGGTCAAATTATTTGTTAGCAACCAGTTGCCATGGTTACCACAAATTAATGACGTCGTTTCAACTGTCACTCGTTATTTATCTTCTATCCATCTATTCCCTTATCTTATACGTATGCCTTTTTAGTGTGACTTGTGTTTACATAGCATTACTTAGTTCGGAATGATGATGTAAGAAAGTGAGTTGGTCTGAAGGACAGCGTCGGAGTCGAGGTAAGAAGAGGCATGCTCCGGTGGCTCGGACATGTGGAGAGAATGGATGACGAAAGATTGACTAAACAGATGTACAATGCGAATGTGGAAGGATGTAGGAGCCGCGGAAGGCCCAGGCTCACCTACCACGACCAGATTGGTCGTGTATTAAAAGAAGGTGTATTAAAAAATCGTAGAGCTTGTATGAAAAGGATTATGAATGTTGAAGAGGCGAGTGAGGTGTGTAAGGACCGTGCCATATGGCGTTCGGTTCTCTCTGCCTACCCGCTAGGGAAGTGGCGTGAAGTTTAGTTAGTTAGTTACTTTTCAATTTTTGTAAAATTTTGTTTCACCAAGTTCACTAAATAAATTATTTTTCTATTTTTCTTTTCTTAGCGATAATATATCAATTAATTTTATCGTGTAATTCGTGGTTAGGGGCCGCCATAAATTACGTCACACGTAAAGGGGGAGGGAGGGGGTCTATGAAGTGTGTCATGGGGTCGAAGGGGTACTAAGTTTCGTGACATCACATTTTAATATTTTATATAAGTATCATAATCATTTGCAATTTTTAGATGCAAAATTGCAAAACATGTGATGTCACACGAGGGAGGGGGGAGTTTCACAAATGTGACCAGCTGTGACAAGAAGAAGGGGGGGATCATAAAATCGTGTGATGTAGGTTATGGATGGCCCCTTATGACTGAAGGATAAACAGCTTAGACGGCTAGTTATCTACAATATTCCTAAAAATAGAAGCAAGTATTTCACTATGTGAACTTTCATAACACCCCCCATTTGCGTTTGGGCCCGCTACCGCCTCGAGAATCTCCAGCGCCCTCTAGGGGGCGGTTGGGGGCAGTTGGGAACCTATGGTCGAAGCGGACCCCGATTAAGCACGGGACATAACCCTAATGTCCTCCTAACCGATATCGGTCACGGCGGCCAATCTCAACGAGGATTAGCCGACGCAGGAGATATTATAGTGCACAAGTGTGTGCGCAAACACAGGTGCACTTTCTGTTCCTTCACTCTCATAGTCCGGTGAGACGCCGACGTGACCGGAGAGGTCAGGCGCAGTACCAACGGCTTAACGTGCTTTCCGAGGCACGGGGGTGATTAAACCGCCAACTTTCTGACTCCGGGCTGTTACTGAGTAATTTCAATATTGAAATAACCAGCCACAAATTTTGGCCCGACCCGGGATTTGAACTCAGTCCTCTTGGTCCTTAGGCAGCGCATGCTACCATTAGACCAACGAGGCAGTCACATAACCCTAGGGAGACGATGATAACTTCAATGGTTCTGATGATAGTAGCGAACTTATCATGAATAATGGTTCCGTTTCATTTTGACTCACACTAGGGTTGCCAACTTTTTTTACAAGAAACTAGCGGCCCGGTACGTGCTTCGCTACGTATAAAGTGAAATATTAAAATTAATTGGAACATCAAAGTTTAAATTTGACAGCACAATCCCCATTAACAAAATGATCCGCCATTTATTGAATTCATTTACAAACAATGTGATAAATGAAGAACCGCTCTACAGATTTTGTGCAAACTTCACATAAACCATCTACTAAATAGTCCGAACAAAGCCTAAACATTTGGTTTGGATAGGTGAGCCCGTTCTTGAGTTATACAATTACAACGAAAAGTGGCATTGATTTTTATATATATTGATAAAGTATATTCAAGTCTTTGAAGAATATTAAAAAGTATTTTGTGTAATTTGTTTATGGCTGCGCTGCACAGAGTAGCCAGCGCCCTCTGACTAAATAAAAACAAATTTGTGTGAGCGTCTAAGTATAACACATAATAATATGTTTGCATTTTGATGCTGAAAACAATATTTTGTATACTTCATTTTTGTTCAACAGTAAAAAGTATAATTTAGTGAATAACAGTATAATACTGTTTAAAACAGTACAGTTGGCCACTCTAACTGACACTCTGTGAAACCGGTTTGCAAAATATTGACTTTGAGCATGTATTAGCACAATGTATATTCATATTTATCATTGACGCATATAGCGAAACCTGATGCTGCGCTGTGACTCGTTCAGACACATATTTCATCACGCCGGCAATCCCCTAAGGGGTAGGTAGAGTCAAAGTAGCAGTAAGCATTTTTAACAACTTTAAAACAGAAATAAAATCGAATTGAGTTAGTCAAAATCAAAGACAAAGTCAAAATACTCTTTATTTATATAGGTTTGAAACAAACATTTGTTTTAAATCGTCAATTCAACAAGAAAATCAACTAATAATATGAATCTACCACCGTTACCGTTAGATTCAGTTACCACTTTTTCACTGATTCAGTTGCAGTTAGATGGAGAATAGGGGTGATAACTGCTTTAACAAAAAAACTATAAAAAGTAAAAAATAATGTGGGAATGTTACGACCTTTTTGGCCTGACCAACGACAGTGACGTGACATATGGACGAAAAAGTCTATGACATTAATTAAGAAAAAAGACGACGACCAATTTAGCTGACAAGACGACCGGATTTAGCTATAATTCACGACCAGACTTGTTTATACGACAAATAAACATTTTAGACCTATTTCAGACCTTCTTCTTTCTTACTGCTTTAACAAAAAAACTATAAAAAGTAAAAAATAATTTAATAAATTTCTCTTTCAGCTTTTTAACTTCATTAAAATAACGTATAAATAATAAAAAAATCGCCGAGTCGGGGGACTTTTAAAATTATATTTATGTAGGGGGTTACTTAATTTTTTTTATTGTATTATCATTTTACATTTTTCAAATTAATCGCCGATTCTAAGTCTGATAGATAAATAATGAAATGCTTTACATTTCCTCAAAATATTATTACCTTGCGACACGCCTTAGCTTCGCACTTTCCAGAAACCGGCAAGAAACTCGTTAGTTACTCTTTTTAACCTACTTAAAAAAAAAGGAGGAGGTTCTCAATTCGACCGATTATTTTTTTGTATGTATTTTACTCAATATCTCTAAGAATTGTTAACCGATTTTCAAAATTCTTTTTTTTATTCAAAAGGGTTTGTAAATGCCTAAAATTAATAATCTACACTTACTAAGTAACAACACTATATCTAACATACATACATAGCATCACGCCCCTAATCCCCAAGGGGTAGGCAAAGTCAAAGTCAAATTGAAATGCCTAATCCTGATGGTAAACGGTGCATAAGGTTGTAGATATGCTCTGGGTACTGATTTAGAGGTGACTGAGGTATGGTGACTAAAAAATTATGTTTAGTCCGTCAATAAGATTATAAAAAAAATATAGAACACGAATTTGTCAAAAAACATTGACGAAGATACAATGCATTCAAGTTGCGCGTCACACATTCGTACAATTTTTACTAAATCGTGACGTCGCAACCCCCTCCAAAACTTTGATACTTTTTATCTTAGTAATTTGTTGTTAATTTAATAAAACGAAAAATATGTGTCCAGTATTTTTGTATAATCTAACTGACGGACTAAATAGAATTATAGTTTTTTTAATGCAGTCATCATCCCTATTGGTTGAAAGGAGCTAGTAATATCGCAGAAGCAAGTGAGGTGAGTTAAAGGTATGCGATAATGTATTTTTTTTTTTTTTTTTACGTGAGGAATGCATTTACGCACCGTCCAAGTAAACCTAGGTTCGGCCTACGAGGGATGTGTCGGGCTCAGAGGCGGGGAAAGCACTCTACTACAGACTAAACCTCACGGTGGTCATTCTTCGGGCGTTGGCGCAGATTCCGGGCTCCCCACTGCGGGACTCTACGCGAAATCTACGTCTACGCCGCTGCCGATCCATGCGGCCCATCTCGAGGGAGAGGCAACCTCGCCCCCAGAACACCTCGCGGTGCTTATGACGGCACAGACCACAGTGTCACCCCATCCTATTTAACGGACGAGGATCCACGTGTCGTCATCTTCTCTGGGCTGCTTAACGAAGTGAATGCAGGCAAACACTCCACAGCCCCAAAGGCCCTTTTAGTCGCCTCCTACGACAGGCAGGGATACCACAGGAGTATTCGGAGCCCCCCCTGTAGGGCGCATGCGATAATGTATTTACATCAACACAATCACCACACAAGAACCGTGTCTCCAACGACCACAAACCGATAAAACTAAGTTGACATGCAAATTCATAAATTAATGTAAGAGGAAAACCACAGACAGACAGACAGATAGTTTTTAAATGAGGGAAACTGGTTCGAGGTAAGATATCTCTGATTGCTGATTATAAAAAAACATTCAGTCGAATTGAGAACCTCCTCCTTTTTTTTGAAGTCGGTTAATAAATAAATTAATAATACCTGACAATGTCACATACATTGATCTGACTCCGAGGTAAGTAGCTGAAGCACTTGTATTTCGGATATCAGAAACAACAGTGATATTACAAATATATACTTATTGGATATTAACACCCAGACACAGAACAAACACAAGTATTCATCACACGAATGGTTGTCCTGGGTGGGGATCGGACCCACAACTCTTGGCGCATGGGGCAGGGTCACTACCGAATGCGCCATGGAGCCAGTCAAATTAAAACGGGATAATGAAGGGTTTCTCAAGACGGCTCTACTAATAGGGTCATCTACCTAGCGTTATGTCCCGTGCTTAGTCGGGGTCCGCTTAGACCATGATCCAGGATTTAGCGAGTCTGATAATTACATTGAAGCGACTGTTGTAACCCTTAGACAGGGGAATTAGACTATTGGACTATGGTCACTGCTATGTCTCAGTAACAGGTCGAATTCCACACAAAGCCGTGGATAGAACCTAGTCTACACAAATATTATAAAGATAAAATATTTTATTGTTTGTTTCCATTGAATAGGCTCCGAAATTACTGGACCGATTTAAACAATTCTTTCATCAATAGACTCTGTAGTCTACACACTCTATGCCGTACAAAAATATATTACCAAAATGTACTCACTCTACCGGCACTTTTGAATCCCCACCAGCACTCAGTTGGACAGCTTACAAGTGACGGCATAGTGCTGAATCTTATTATTTTATGCTCTTATATCGTCCTATATACGTCACCTGGTGGTTCATATGACCCATCCATTTTGGACATGGGCCTGTAGTCTACAATGGAAAGCTTCTTTATCAGCGAGTAACATAGGCTATATTTTATCCCAATATTTCCATAACAGGAAATACGCGGGTGGAACCGCGGGGCGGAGCTAGTAAGTAATAAATGACGTTTCAATTTCTTGCGGTATTTTCGCAACTACACTGATGGTCAGAATTTCTGCAACATTTATGCAAAACTTAGAATTGACGTGTTCATTATTATAATATGCAAATTAATACTTTAATGACGTAGCTAGCATGGTAAACAAAGTGTCATAACCATAGATAACATCACGTCACGTCCGTAGTCCCCGAAGGGGTAGGCAGAGTCAAAATTAAAGTCTATTCTTTTTTATATTAAACTAATTCAAATTTTGATGTTACTTTAATGTATACTTTAGGCGTGAAGTTTAGTTAGTTAGTTAGTTAATGTCATTTCGTCTGGCAAGTTATCAGAATAACTTCGATCTAAAACAATAGCCCATGTTGGTCTGGGATTTAAAAAAAAAAATCAGTCGATTTGAGAACCTCCTCCTTTTTTTTTTAAGTCGGTTGAAAAATGTGCCAACTGTGTTCCTTGCCTAACATGTTGTAAAAGGCGACAAATGGGATATCAGACATTGGGGTGATAATGTAGACATCGAGATAGCTATATATCATATATCATAACAACAACGGATAGACATACTTAAATACGTTTATAAACATCCATGACTCGAGTACAAATGTCCATGTTCATCACCCGAAACATTTGACCCTAGCGGGATTCGAACCCGCGACCCTTGGTTTCGTGGCCAGGGTCTCTAACCACTCGACCAACGGGCCAGTCAAAAGCTATACTATTGTAAAGTTTCATTAAAATCCATGCAGTACTTTTTGCGTGAAAGAGTAACAAACATCCATCCATCCATCTTTCACAAACTTTCGCATTTGTAATATAAGTAAGATAAGATACCTAATTTACATATTTTATATGTGGTCTAAAAAGCTTTCGTCATTCCCAGTGGTAGGCAGGATTGGGCTCGTCGCCTACACAATCATAAACCCAACACACAATACACCATTAGTCGCATTTTACGACAAGCTAGGCAAGGAACACAGTTGGCATATTTGTTTGAGTTCCAGACCAATATAGGACTCCCTGACCAACATGGGACTCCCAGACCAACATGGTACTACCAAACCAACATGGGACTCCCAGACCAACATGGTACTACCAAACCTACATGGGATACCCAGACCAACATAGGACTCACAGACCAACATGGGACTCCCAGAAAAAAACATGGGACTCCCAGACCAACATGGGACTCCCAGACCAACATAGGACTCACAGACCAACATGGTACTACCAGACCAATATGGGACTCCAGACCAACATGGTACTACCAAACCAACATGGGACTCCCAGACCAACATAGGACTCACAAACCAACATGGGACTCCCAGACCAACATAGGACTCACAGACCAACATGGTACTCCCAGACTAACATGGGACTCCCAGACCAACATGGTACTCCCAGACCAACATAGCACTCCCAGACCAACATGGTACTACCAGACAACATGGGACTCCCAGACCAACACGAGACTCCCAAACCAACGTTGGTTTAGGAGTCTCAAGTTACATGGGACAAATAGCAAAGCAAGCAGAACCCTAATACGATTACAATATGTCCCCATCACGCCCATGACAATTCACAAAGGCCTACTCAATTACAATGCAATTCAAATGATTTACGAAGTCACTTGCTAAGACAATACTAATAGCGAGGTCAGTCTGTCCGTGTTCTAACCCTCGCTTCTGAGAACGGTTTGCGAAATGAAAAATGTTGCGAAATCGACTAGCCGGAACAGAAAGATCAGTTTTATTTCACCCTTGTCAACGACATTTAATAAATGATGGCGTTTCATTAGATGGAAAATTGTACAAATTAACGACAATCCAATCCAACTGATCCAATTTGTCCGGTTCCCCTGTCTAAGGGTTACGAAGGTCAGTCGCTTCAATGTAATAACCAGACTCGCTATACCACTAGCTCGACGGTGAGGGAAAACATCGTGATGAAACCTGCACATTCAAACAACTTTGGATTTGTAACCATGATCCAAAAATTATCTGGTTCCCCTATCTTAGGGTTACGAAGATCAGATCGGCATTAAACAAAAATTAAGTGAGTTAGAAAGAAAGTTGTGAATTGTAGTGACAAGTGGCTAGCTCGTCGCCTACACAATCACACACCCAAACCCGATATACCATTAGTCGCCTTTTACGACATGCTAGGCAAGGAACACAGTTGGCACATTGTTTTAAAGTCCCAGACCTTGGGTATCCCAAGATGATGTTCATAATTGTTGTCAATATTGAAATTGATTACACTTGAAAACAATAATAATCTTGGAAGTTCCTTGGAACTTTTTAAGTCCTAGACCAACATTGTACAAATAAATGATATAAAAGTATGTACAATTTACGATGACACTAATCCTGTCGGCTTATGCATATGCATATGAGTGCAAACGTGCATAACAGCTCGGTGCAATGCGCAATGAGTGCACAAGTAATCCAATTAGACAATATTGATTTAAGACTAGTCGAGAAGCAGTTTTTAGATCTATTTAACTAACAAACTTCACGCCAGTTCCCTTGGTAGGCAGAGAGAACCGAACGCCTTAAGGCACGATACTTACACACCTCTCTCGCCTCTTCAACATTCATGATCCTTTTCATGCAAGCTCTACGGTTTTTATGACTTCTAACATTACTCTCTGTTAATACACGACCAAACTGGTCGTGGTAGGTGAGCCTGGGCCTTCCGCGGCTCCTACATCCTTCCACTCTCGCATTGTATATCTGTTTAGTCAATCTTTCGTCATTCATTCTTTCCACATGTCCGAACCACCGGAGCATGCCCCTTTTTTCCTTGACTCCGACGCTGTCTTTCTGACCGACTAACTATTTTATATTTATTATAATCCCCAAAGGGGTAGGCAAAGTCAAATGGGCACCAAGCCTCTATAACCACATTCAGCCAAAAATAACCCAGCCCGGGTTAGTTGGAGAATTGTGAAAATGACTCACCCAAAACCCGATATACGATAAGTCGCCTTTTACGACATGCTAGCCAAGAAACACAGTTGGCACATTCTTTTTAAGTCCCAGACCAACATGGGACAATTGTATTTTATGCTAATTTCTTCTCCAGCGGAAGCGATTATCCTCTTTGCACAAACCATTTACCGGTTATGTATATTTTGTAATTTGCGATAAATAACATGACATTTATTAGTAATTATTCAAAATAGCTACAAAGAAGTGTTAGTCATTTAAATAATTATAATTATTAAAACTAAGATGTATTTCCATGAAGATCTTATGAGGAAACTTCATTATAGCGCGCTGTATATCACCGCTGAGCAAGTGGTGTACATATGTAAATAGATTTAAAAAAATTCAGACATACGATACGATAAAAAGCGGTGGTAGCTCAATGGTAAGGACACGCGCCTCTTAACCGAGAAGTGCGGGTTCAAACCCGGGCATGTACTTTTGGATTTTTCAAATCTATGTACGTATTTATACCACTAGCTCGACGGTGAAGGAAAACATCGTGATGAAACCTGCTTATTCAAACAACTTTAGATTTGTAACCATGATCCAAAAATTGTCTGGTTCCCCTATCTTAGGGTTACGAAGGTCAGATCGGCAGTCGCTTCAATGTAATTACCAGACTCGCTAAATCCTGGATCATGGTCTAAGCGGACCCCGTCTAAGCACGGGACATAACGCTAGGAAAATGATGACGTGTCCGGGTTTGAACCAGCACCCTCGGTTGAAGTGTTTGTGCACACACTTGTGCACTATAATATCTCCTGCATGGCTAATCCTCGTTGAGATTAGCCTGTTTTAGGCCTGGGGTGACAGAACTGTACGAGGTCCCTACTAGGGGTAGGAGCAGTGTTGCTTGACCGAAATGGGGGGGGGTGGGGTGTCAACTGGATAATTACAGGAACTTGGAGATAATATGAGGCCCCCAGATCCAGAGGCCCGGGGCGGACCGCCTCTTCCACCACCCGGTCAGTCCGCCACTGCCGCCATGACCGATATCAGTTAGAAGGATTTTAAAGGAGACATAGGGAGAGTTAAAGGGGCCTGCTGCCCCTTTGTATCTGCTTACCCCTTCGGGGATTACGGGCGTGATGTTATGTATGTAGGATTTGAAGTCTCGTTTGGTTGTTCTGTGATTTGGGTCTATTTAGTTCACCACACACGTTTAGACAACAACGAAGATATCACCTGACGTCGCCATATTCATTCCGATAACGCAAATAAACCGTCAGAAATCATTTAATCGCCGCTCGACTCGGGTGTAACGAAACGACTGTATTATGCAAATAGTGCATTTAAGTTTCCACACGTGGATTGTTTATTCATCTATGTGGTATACTTCCTTATACATTATATATATCGACGATGAAGTGACAATATCTCCTAACTAATATTTTTTTAGGAATCAACTTTTTTAATGCAGTAGCTTTAAAATTCAATTTCACGTGGATTTTTTTTTCTCGTTTGTTATCGAATAATAAAGTAATCCTGTAACCATTACATTGAAAGTTACATGAAAGTCTTATGAATAAAACTTAAAAATTGGATCGTTTTTCCCATTGAGCTATTATTACTACGCTAGTAGTAATAGTTCAATGGTTTTTTCATTCTCCTTTAAAATTAGAATATCTACAGTTAGGAGGTATTGTCACCTCATCGTCGATATGTAATGAGTTGGCTTTGATGCCTTATAAGTTATAATCTTAAGTTTATATTATAAACTAGCTGTGCCAGCGGTGTCACCCGCGTTTATGGTTAATATTATAAAGACTATTTCCGTCATACATGATTTCTATGTAACTTTAACCATTAAGGCTGAACACGCGACGGAAGTTTAAAAAATGGAGTAACTTCTCCCGTTTTCCCAACATTTCCCTTCACTACTCTGCTCCTATTGATTGTAGCGTGATGAAAAGTATACTATAACCTGCCCAGGAGTATGAACAATAATTGTACCAAGTTTCGTTAAGATCCGTCAAGTAGTTTTTGTTTCTATAAGGAACATACATACAGACAGACAGACAAAACATTTCACTGATTGCATTTTTGGCATCAGTATCGATCACTAATCACCCCCTGATAGTTATTTTGAAAATATATTTTATGTACAGAATTGACCTCTCTACAGATTTATTATAAGTATAGATGATAAATGAAATTGAATAAATTCTTCAGACTTCAAGCTTGTGCTATGGATACTAGGTGATAGACATACTTAAATACGTTTATAAACATCTATGACTCAAGTACCTACAAATTTCCATTTTCATCAGACGAATCATTTGCCCCTAGCGGGATTCGAACCCAAGATCTCTGACCACTCAACCAACGGGCCATTTTGTAAATAAACATACATATATTTTTTGATTAAATGTGTTGTCCCATGTTAGTCTGGGACTTAAAAAGAATGTGCCAACTGTGTTTCTTACCTAGCATGTCGTAAGGCGACTAATGGTATATCGGGTTGGGTGTGTGATTGTGTAGGCGACGAGCTAGCCACTTGTCACTTTGAACAATTTTCCATTAAAATCAATTCAAATATATTTTTCGGTCAATGTGGTTTAGTAATTATTGCTCACTTATCTAACACGATCAAATTGGTGTTAACAGAAGGTAATGTTAGGAGCCAAAATAACCGTAGAGCGTGTATGAAAGTTATGAATGTTAAAGATGCGAGTGAGGTGTGTAAGGATCGTGCCATATGGCGTTCGGTTCTCTGAATACCCCGCTAGGGAAATGGCGTGAAGTTAGTTAGATTTCAAAAATCTACATTAATGTCTATGGAAAAGAGGGTTGGTAGCTCAATGGTAAAGAACCGCGCCTCATAATTGAGGGGTGTGGGTTCAAACGTGAGCACGTACCTCTGGATTTTTCAAATCCATGTACGTAATACCACTGGCTCGGCGGTGAGGGAAAACATCGTGATGAAACCTGCAAATTCAAACCACTATAGATGTGTATCCATGATCCAAAAATTGTCTGGTTCCCCTGTCTTAGGGTTACGAAGGTCATATCGGCAGTCGCTTTAACGAAATTACCAGACTCGCTAAATCCTGGATCGTGGTCTAAGCGGACCCCGTTTAAGCACAGAATATAACGCTTAGAAGATAATGACATTTATGTCTGTGGAACTAAAACTCCTTGGTGACCTTACCATTGAGATACCACTGTATTCTCAGACGGTGACTCAAATCATCAATCATAATTGTATTAATTAAAAAAAACATCACCTGTGTGACAAGTTTTTATTTGCGACGTTGCCAAACTACTTAGTATCTTTTAAAAACAAAAAATACTGAAGGGGACGGAAGTCACCGACTTAGTCGATCCAAAGAAATAATAACTTAATGAATTAAGAAATTGTAAATGTAATAAATTAAACTAGAAGGAATAGGATAATAAGAAAATAATTAAAGAATGACTTACTCAAGAATGAGTTACTCATTTAAATTAACTCATTAGTCCGATGTTGGTCTGGGACTTAAAAAAGAATGTGCCAACTGTTTTTCTTGCCTAGCATGTTGTAAAACGCGACTAATGGTATATCGGGTTGGGTGTGTAATTATGTAAGCGACGAGCCAGCCACTTGTCACTACTTTCTCCCAATTTTCCATCTAACCCAGCCCAGTTTTATTTTTAGCTGAATATGGTTAAGGGAGCTTGAACGATCTAGGATGAAGTTAGATCGTTCTAACTCAAGGAATGAGTCAACTTAGAATAAATTAATTCATGAACAGAGTTAGGTGACTAAGAATTAGTTGCTCTCTGCTTATAATTACGGCCCCCCAACCGAAATTCGAAATCTAACATCATTGTTATCAATTTGACAGTTGGTCGAGTGGTCAGAGACCCTGGCCACGAAATTATGGGTCGCGGGTTCAAATTCTGCTGGGAGCTAAGGGCGCTAGGGGCCTCGTGTGATGAACATCGACATTTGTTCTCGAGTCAATGATGTTTATAAACGTATTTAAGTATGTCTATCCGTTCACCTAGTATCCATAGCACAAGCATAAGCTTAGTTTGGAACTAGGGAATGGTGTGTCAGTCTGGAGAATTTATTTATTTTAATCGATTGCACTGCGAAAGTCTAAAGCCTTGGGTGCTGCTAACAGCATTGTACGGCTGCGCGCGCGCAAGGGCAAGTTCAAGGCTACCGGTCGGTGCGGTCGCGTCGGCGTCTTTTTTAGTCCGCAGGTTCGATTCCCGGAATGTATTTTTAGCGTCATGGTAATATATATTTCAATGGCGATTCAAATAATGAGTCAACTAGCCACTTGTCACTACTTTTCCACAATTTCTGTCTGGGATTTAAAAAAGAATGTGCCAACTGTGTTCCTTACCTAGCATGTCGTAAAAGGCGACTAATTTTATATCGGGTTTAGCGTGATGCTATGTATGTATGTATGTATGTACACTTCTACATTAATATTATAAAGAGGAAAGATATGTATTTTTGTATGTTTGTAACGAATAAACTCAAAAACTACTGAAGGGTTCTGGATGAAATTAGGTACTGACATAGATTACAGACTGGAGTAGCACATGGGCTATGTTTTACCGATGTACTACTCAAGCGAAGCCGCGTGCAGAAGCTTTCTCATATAACTCCATAAATACAAATCATCATCTTCATCTTCCTAGCGTTATGTCTCGTGTTTAGACGGGGTCCGCTTAGACCATGATCTAGGATTTAGCGAGTCTGGTAATTACATTGAAGCGACTGCCGATCTGACCTTCGTAACCCAGATAGGGGAACCAGGCAATTTTTGGATCATGGTTACAAATCCAAATTTGTTTGAATTTGCAGGTTTCAATACGCTGTTTTCCTTCACCGTCGAGCTAGTGGTATAAATACGTACATAGACTTGGAAAATGAGGTACGTGCCCGTGTTTGAACCCGCACTCCTCGGTTAAGAGGCGCGTGTCCTTACCATTGAGCTACCACCGCTCTCTCATACTCCATAAATACAAATATCATCCATTAAAATGCTTAGCGAAATCCAACCTCAAGGAAAAAACTTACCTCTGAAATTCTAAACAAAAAACTGCGATGAATCAAATTGAAACCCATCCATTTTTTTATTATCTTTTTTCAAACCTGTTCCATGCAAACTGTTATTTATTGTAACAGTTAAAAAAAGTAGTTTATTCGTTCACTCTTACTACGTTTGAGTGGCACAGAAAGAGACAAAAGATATCAACACCGGTGAAGTTCAATGGCAAGGTAATGTCCTTTCAATCACGTAATTTAGTAACAATATCGATTAGTGTTGTACGCAGCGGTAGGTTGTATATCGATAGTTTATCAATTCGTTTGTCCAGTGGCCGATTTACAGTGTTGGCCGCCCTAGGCCCGAGGCCATAATTCTCAATACTAACGCGTCATCACATAATTTTTAACACGATTGGCCGCCTCTAACATCTGGCCGCCCTAGGCCCGGGCCTACTGGGCCTTAGGGTAAATCCGCCACTGCGTTTGTCACCTTTTTTATTTGGGTCCGGCCGTTATGCCCCCATTCCGGGTTGCCCCCGGCCGGGTTGCCCCTACAGTTTATCTTTTTAACCGACTTCAAAAAAAAGGAGGAGGTTCTCAATTCGACTGAATTTTTTTTTTTTTTTTTTTTTTTTTTTTTTTTTTTTTTTTTTTTTGTATGTATGTTACTCGATATCTCTGTGAATTGTTAACCGATTTCCAAAATTTTTTTTTTAATCGAAAGGGTTTACTCCCGAATTGGTCCCATTGCCACCAAGTCAGGATCTGATGAAGGGATCCCAGGAAAATCGAGGGCAACCCTCAAACTTTATAGGCACGTCCAATGTGTTTTAGATATTTTCTAAGATTTTTCAAGTATTTACGTATGGTACCTATCATCTTATGATGGTGAGCTGATGATGGAAGGTACAAATCCTTAACGATTAGGAATTAGTTTATGATTCTTTAAATATTGATATATTTGAGAATTGTAAGACGATTTTTAGAGTTCTTTTTTTTATTCAAAAGGGTATATCCTGGAGTTGGTCCTATTGGTACCACATCTGGATCTGATGAAGGAATCTTAGGCAAATCGAGGGAAACCCTCGAGTATTATAGGCGCGTACAATCTATTTTAGTTATTTTCTAAAACAATTCAAGTATTTACGTCTGGTATTCATAATCTCATGTTGCTGAGCTGATGATGGAAGGTGCAACTCCTTAACGATTAGGAGTTCGTAGATAATTCTTTCAATGTTATAGGGCCATATTGAGTGTTATTCTCGAGATAGTCTCAATTTCACCAAGACTTGGTCTCGTGATGGGGTTCCATAAAAACGAGGGCCACTCTTAAATTTTAACGACATGTTAAGTGTTTTATTTATTTATTCCACAATGATTCCAGTATTTGCGTCTCGTACTCATCATGTTATGTTGCTTAGCTGATGATGAAAGGTATAACTCTTTGAAGATTAGTAGTTTTAAGTAATTCTTTAAATATTAAAGGCTCGTTATACCTTTTCGTCTTTAGTCCCATAAGAGCGGCACTGTCTCATTAAAGCAGCTCGTTTTGATTTGGTCTACCTACCTATTAATAAATTTCACTAAAAAGTAACAAATAAGTTAAATTTTAACAAAAATAAAAACCGACTTCAAAAAACCCCGCAAAAAATGTTTATAAAAAAACACAAGTAAAAACTGCCTTAATAGCTATTTAAATGTCCAAACACTAAAAAGTATAAAATAAATTCTATCGACTGCTTCGACGAAAGTATAAATCTTTAACACGTATTTAAATATTTACAATAATCAGTTAGTTTTGGAGTCGGTGCCAGCCAAACTAAAAAAAAAAGTAGACACTTAATAACAAATTACCTTACTAATAACAATATGAAACAAATTAGTTAAAATATGAGTATATTAACTTACTATTGATTTTGTATATTCAAAACCTATTTTACCACCCTTCACCAAGAAACAAATAATTGCAAATTCCGAAATGATGATATAATTACGCGGGCTGGCACCGACTCCAAAACTAACTGATTATTGTAAATATTTAAATACGTGTTAAAGATTTATACTTTCGTCGAAGCAGTCGATAGAATTTATTTTATACTTTTTAGTGTTTGGACATTTAAATAGCTATTAAGGCAGTTTTTACTTGTGTTTTTTTATAAACATTTTTTGCGGGGTTTTTTGAAGTCGGTTTTTATTTTTGTTAAAATTTTTACATAATATTCGATTCAGTATAAGATTTCAACAGTATTTGCTTAAGAATCTTGTTAAGTAGAAAATGGGGGCAACGCGGCCGGGGGCAAACCGGAATAACAAATTTTTCAATGTGGGGGCATACCGGCCGGGGGCCACCCGGAATGGGGCATAACGGCCGGACCCTTTTATTTCACGGAGATGACATACAAATGTACGATGTACACACAAGGTCTAGGAAGTCAAAAAAAGCCAACTGTTTTTTCTTTTATTATATTTTTTTTAATGTAAGAGGTAAATTTATATTTTCGAAAGGTTTATTATGAAAGTTTATAGTTGTAACTTGTGAATTTTACAGAAATTATTTAAGGCAAAAGTATTTTTGAGTCCTGCTATTGGATATTTATTTAATTTAGGTTCAGGGGTTTTCAACCTTTTAGTGACTGTAGATCACTTTTAGTAGATAGTAGATATTGATTTTATTCTGACGATTTATAAGTGCTTTTTTTTAAGCCTACGTAAATAAAGACAATTTCATTTCATTTCATTTTATTTCATTATCGTTATCAGGGACCACTTGGTCAAAAACAAACTGTGTAACCTTTTACTTAAACATTTTTATTTACAACTAATAACATTTTAGGTCTTACGGGACAAAATGATAAGCATTACCCGCGTCAAAAAAAGTAGATATTCACAATCTTTAAATATCTTGAGATACAAAACACTGACAGACAGACAGACAGACAGACGTAATAATAGGTTCCCAATGGCACACCTGCGCACGGGATCCTGAAGTCTATCAAAAAGCCTCTACTCTTACTTCCAAGGTCATATCGATATCTCCATCGATAGTCACAACACTATTGAACACAAAAGTCTTATCGATACTTCCTATTGACCTAGAATCTAGATTTTAGGCGTGAAAGAATGTTTAACAGCGTAAATCCAATTCGTCTATTGACAATTGTTATTAATAATTGCAAACCCTGACGATGACAAAGGGTGGCCACAGAGTCGCTTGTCTATGGAACCAGCCTTCCGTATCCGGTATAATTATCAATTAAATTAATAGTCGTTGATCTTTCAATAAAAACGTTAAATTTTAAAAGACTATCAGCGCCTATTTACCGGTGTAGCTCCCGGTCCCGTGAGAATATGGGGATAAAATATAGCCTATGTTACTCGCTGTTAAAATAGCTTTCCATTGGTGAAGAATTATTTAAATCGGTCCAGTAGTTTCGGAGCCTGTTCAATACAAACAAACAATTAAATAATTCCTATTTATAATATTAGTGTAGATGTTTTTTATTTATAAATATCGTCATATTAATTGACCCTTCCCTATATTTTTTAATATTTTCTTTCATATAAACCCTATGATAACAGTTTAAAAAAAACTAATAAATAAATATACCTACCATTAGTCGCTTTTAACGACATGCTAGGCAAGGCACATTATTTTTGAATCCCAAATCAACATAGGACAATCTTCTATAGTCTGTTCTAATCTGTTTACATCTAAGTAATAATTATATGGTATATTGGATTGGGTATGTGATTGTGTAGGCGACGGGCTAGCCACTTGTCATTCATTAGTTTTTCGCAATTTTCCATCTTAACTAGCCAGTTTGATTTGGCTGAATGAGGTTGAGGGCTTGTTCCTCCTTTGACTCTGCCTACCCCTTCGGGGATTACGGGCGTGATGTTATGTATGTATGTAGGCAAGAATCACAATTGGTACATTATTTTTGAGGCTCAGATCAACATGATTATGTTTGTATCATCATCATCATCATCATCATCATCATCATCAGCCTGTTGCAGCCCACTGCTGGACATAGGCCTCTCCAAATGTTCGCCACTCTGATCGATTTTCGGCTATTGTATCTTATAAGAATTTAATACGCAGTTACATAATATTATATTAAGTACATAAATATTAATCATCTTCTGCGCAAAGGTGTTCTTTTGTAAACATTGTATATTTCCTGTTTGAAATTACAATGACTTTTTTTTCTTAACACGGATTAGAGCCCTTAACCAGTTATGTGACTCAACTTTATATAGCTGATATTAAACTTAATTTTGTTTAAATAAATACTCATTTTGCTTGTTCTAACGTACGGCGAAGATGAGTACTTTATATCGCTAACATTGTTGGTGAAAAGACGGCCAAGTTTAGTCTTTTCTATCTTATCGTGTGATATATTTTCCCATGTAAGTTTCGGACTTGTTAGATTTCAAACATCTACATTTATATCTATGAAAAAGAGAGCGTTGGTAGCTCAATGGTAAGGACACGCGCCTCATAACCGAGGGGTGCGGGTTAAAACCCGGGCACGTACCTCTGGATTTTTCAAATCTATGTACGTATTTATACCACTAGCTCGGCGGTGAGGGAAAACATCGTGATGAAACCTGCAAATTCAAACAACTTTGGATTTGTAACCATGATCTAAACATTGTCTGGTTCCCCCATCTTAAGGTTACAAATGTCAGATCGGCAGCTGCTTCAATTAATTACCAGACTCGCTAAATCCTGGATCATGGTTTAAGCGGGCCCCGTATAAGCACAGGACATAACACTAGGAAAATTATATTGTTGGTTTAGGACTTCCAAATGATGTACCTACTATTGTTGTTGTAAAAGACAACGAATGGTGTATTGGGTATTGAAAGAAAGAAATAAACATTTATTTCTTTGGATTTGGGTTTGCATTATGTAGGCGACGAGCTAGCCACTTTTTGCAACTTTCCATGACCTTCCATCTATTTGGACTCAATTCTGTTTTTGGCTAGATATGGTTCAATGATCTTGTTCTCTGCTTTCCCGTTCGAAATTTGCGGACCTAATAAATAATATGTATAAGGACACGTTGAAAAATCTGTATAGGGGTCCATCCATAAAGTACGTCACACGTAAAGGGGGAGAGAGGTGGTCTACAAAGTGTGACATGGTGTGTCAAGTGGGTGGGAGGGTTCTAAGTTTCGTGACATCATATTTCAAAATCGAACATATAATAATTTGCATTACATGTAAAATTACAAAACATGTGATGTCACACTAGGGAGGGGGGAGTCTCACAAATGTGACCGGATTTTCTAATATATAAATATAGGTTCTACAAGATTAGAACTCAAAAGTGATTTTTTCGAAATTCACAAAGCACGATAACTACCGGACTTGGCGTGTAACACTGCCGTGCGCAGCGCAGACCGGCGTTACCAGTTCTCACAACGGGTTCAACGCCACGGTCTCGCGTCGTCATCGCGAAATGTTGCGTCACAGTACACGTAATGACAGTAAGGAGGATCTAACAAGATCAAGGACACGTATTTTATCCACGTTGTTTATACTGGCTCAATAGTAAATCTTATGCATTCGGTAGTGACTGCCCTATACGCCAAAAGCCTTCAGGTTCATAATGTCCCTTTCCTATAATGTCCCGCGGTTACAAAACGTCCTTTCCCAAAATGTCCACTTCCCTAAAAGTCCCTTTCTCGAAATGTCCCTTTCCCAATAAGTCGTCCCTTTCTCGAAATGTCCCTTTCCCAAAATGTCCCTTTCTCTGTTGCAATTAAAAAGTTGCAAATAATACAACCTATCTGTTGTAGGAAAATATAATTTTAGCAATTTAGAGAAAGGGACATTTTAGGAAAGAGACATTTTGGGAAGGGGACATTTTGAGAAAGGGACATTTTGGGAAAGGGACATGTCGAGAAAGGGACTTATTGGGAAAGGGACATTTCGAGAAAGGGACTTTTAGGGAAGTGGACATTTTGGAATAAAGACGTTTTGAAACCGCAGGACATTATAGGAAAGGGACATTATGAACCCGAAGGGCCAAAAGATGTAAGTCCGATCCCCACCCAAAACAAACTCTCGTGTGATGAATACTTGTGTTTGTTCTGTGTCTGGGTGTTGATATCTATACTAATATTATAAAGAGGAAAGATTTGTATTTTTGTGTGTGTGTATGTTTGTAATGAATAAATTCAAAAACTACTGTGCCGATTTCAAAAATTCTTCCATCATTGGAAAGCTACAATATCCGGAAGTTACATAGGCTATATTTTGTCCCCATATTCTCACGGGAACAGGTACTACGCAGGTGAAACCGCGGGGCGCTGCTAGTCTTATAATAAAGTAGATATACTCTGACCACTGTTGATTCTGATATCCGTAATACAAGTGCCTTAACTTGGAATCAGATCAATGTATACGTATGTGATGTTGTCTGATATTTATATTTATTTATTAAGGAGGTGTCTTGACCCCAAAGCAATGTATATGTAGGAAGTAGGTCGGATATACTGAATAAGAAGTCAGGGATCTCAGGATAAACCAAGCTTTTCAATGTCTAAATTAGGATTACAATTACTATCCAGAACTTAATCCTTAATACCCCTTAATAATCCCAATACCCAACTATCTCTTGTGGTAAATACCTAGGGTTTTACCACAAGTGAATATTGTTTTATTAATTATAAATTGCCACAGGACACTTTTACAATTAATTTAAATTAATAATTAATTTTAAATTAATTATCCGAGAGCGTCTAGGATAAGCTAGCTTAGTACAACCAGTGCACCGAGCAACGCCAGAGCCAAGACTGCCCGCTCCGTCGCTGCGCGGTCCTTTTATACCCGTTGCAAAACAAGTTGAGTAGAGCGGGCGGTGGGGAGCGCTCGGTGCACGTGATCGGTGCACGTGGTGTTTTGCTACACCGGTGTACAATGACGTCGCTGTCCTGCCGACACGGCCATGCTGACATGCGGACGTCCTCGTACGCAGCAACCTCGCTGTAGTTCTAGAACTAAAAGCATCGCTCGATCATCCTGACAAAAAAAAAAAATTACCAATCTTTACAAATCGATATGCTCTAGTCTGGTCTTCAATGACCCTTCAGACAAATACAGCTCTGGTCCGGTCTTATCGACCCTTCAGACAAATACAGCTCTGGTCCGGTCATCGACCCTTCAGACAAATACAGCTCTGGTCCGGTCTTATCGACCCTTCAGACAAATACAGCTCTGGTCCGGTCTTATCGACCCTTCAGACAAATACAGCTATGGTCCGGTCTTATCGACCCACCCTTCAGACAAATACAGCTCTGGTCCGGTCTTATCGACCCTTCAGACAAATACAGCTCTGGTCCGGTCTCATCGACCCTTCAGACAAATACAGCTCTGGTCCGGTCTCATCGACCCTTCAGGCAAATAGTATTGGACCGGTTCCTTTGAACCCTGCAACACTAATCAGTTTTGGTCCGGCTTATGCCCTTCAAAACCTTACTTTTTTTTTTGCTTTTTTTTTTTTTTTTTTTTAGTTTTTTTTTTTTTCTTTTTTTTTTTTTGCTCTTTTTTTTTTCTTTTTTTTTTCTTCTTTTTTTTTGCTGTTTTTTTTTTCTTTTCTTTTTTTTTTTAACTATTATCATTGGACCGGCTAAGCCCTACAATGATAATTACAAGACACAACTTAAATGACTATCATCAAGTCTATGGACATCAGCTTGTGTTACTACAATTGTAGATTCAGAATAAACAGGTATGGCATTTTCAGAATCAATTAAAATCGTACGCGAGGTATTTTACTTGGGTTAAGAAATTCTGTCAGTTTGTACTTCTGTAAGGCAGGTAGCAGCTCGCCCCTTAAGGGAGTGAGTTAGGGTAATAATAAGGTCAACACCTTCTATTTCCTCTTTTTTTTTTCTATGATAATTTCGCGTAACGCGCACCAGTTGGTGATATCAGACTCGGGGACATCGGGATCAAAAGGCGCCAACACCGTCGGTATGGAAGATGATTGGCTTCCATTCCAGCGAAGAATGACATTGGTGGTTGCGCCTAGGGTTGCCATCTCCAAAATTTGGCAACCAGGACAAGACGCGTAAAAACCCCGGATTTTAGAACCCAAAACCCGGACATGTCAACAGATTTTTTTAAACATAGTGTAATAAAATACTGTTGAAAATTGTGAATTTAGCGGGTCGGTTAGTCGGTTGATTGCGGCGTGCGGGCACAGTGATTGTGTCTGGGTGGCCCAAGACTTTACATTTTTAAACCCGGACTAATAATGACGCCCCGCCCAGACGCATCCGATGATGCCCTCTAAACTAGGACAAATCCGGGGAAACCCGGACGGATGGCAGCCCTAGTTGTGCCAAGACATTAGGGAGTGGGAGTGGATCCGATCCCACTTCTGATGTAGGAAGTAGGTCGGATATACTGAATAAGAAGTCAGGGATCTCAGGATAAACCAAGCTTTTCAATGTCTAAATTAGGATTACAATTACTATCCAGAACTTAATCCTTAATACCCCTTAATAATCCCAATACCCAACTATCTCTTGTGGTAAATACCTAGGGTTTTACCACAAGTGAATATTGTTTTATTAATTATAAATTGCCACAGGACACTTTTACAATTAATTATAATAATTAATTTAAATTAATAATTAATTTTAAATTAATTATCCGAGAGCGTCTAGGATAAGCTAGCTTAGTACAACCAGTGCACCGAGCAACGCCAGAGCCAAGACTGCCCGCTCCGTCGCTGCGCGGTCCTTTTATACCCGTTGCAAAACAAGTTGAGTAGAGCGGGCGGTGGGGAGCGCTCGGTGCACGTGATCGGTGCACGTGGTGTTTTGCTACACCGGTGTACAATGACGTCGCTGTCCTGCCGACATATATGTAGTCCATGATCTAAAGTTGTAATTTTTATCAAAAGATCCAATATTGATGAATATAAAGAGTCTTTACTATCGAGTTTCTTGCCGGTTCTCCTCGATAGAATCAGCATTCCGAACCTGGCGGTCGATTAGCATATTGTTTATTTTGAACAATCATAAACAAAACAAACATAGCATATAATCCCCGAAGGGGTAGGCAGAGTCAAAGGGGCAGCAGGCTTCTTTAACCACATTCAGCCAAAAACAAAAATGGAACATTGTGAAAAAGTTGTGAAAAGTGGCTAGCTCGTCGCCTACACAATTACACACCCACAACCCCATATACCATAAGTCGCCTTTTACGACATGCTAGGCAAGAAACACAGTTGGCACATTCTTTTTAAGTCCCAGACCAACATGGGACAATGTTTATATTGCTGACAATTTTTAGGACTCTTTGGGGACAAATAAAGAATATATCACTATAAGTACACATGAACGCATTTAAACACGGCCATCTGTTGAGTTTCTTGCGGCACCTCTTCTCAGCAGGCCATTCACGTCGAGGTGCTGGTAGCGCAAAAAAATGTTTACGTGCAAAACTTTACTTGACGATTCACAAGTGCTTTTTGGAGGCTACGCAAAAAAAGATATTTTGAGTTTGAGTTTGAAAAATAATTTGTTATAAATACACTTGCAGAAATAAATTATAGGGATTAAACTCGATATTAATTATGTAGTACATGAGTTGATGAGAGTCACAATAGAATAAAAATTGGCGACAAGTAGGTATATTTTTTTATTTTATTAAAAACTACTTGAAATAAATTAATTTCAATTACTTTACAGCAAAGTAGAAATTCGGTAGTATATTCTAACTATAAGACAATATATTAACTAATTTTTCTTTTAATAAAATCAGAC
Organism: Glyphodes perspectalis; assembly: GCA_951394215.1. Classification (NCBI taxonomy): domain Eukaryota; kingdom Metazoa; phylum Arthropoda; class Insecta; order Lepidoptera; family Crambidae; genus Glyphodes; species Glyphodes perspectalis. Next base: position 400,257 of record OX596230.1, on the reverse strand, counting down.
CGTCAAAATCGTTGGCGTGAAGTTTAGTTAGTTAGTTAGATCGTCAAAATGGCGAGACCACAAATTATATTTCATAACTTCAAAATGATTGCAACAGCAACTTTAGGGTTTGATTATGTGTAAATAGTAAATATTAAAATCAAATGTACTTACGAGCAGCGGATGGTTTAGTTTGGTCCCGCTATTTTGATATCAAGATGGCGAGACCAGATAATTTTGCTTATTACTTTACAAATATCAAGGTAGCAATTATTTCACCGAATGTAGCAAATAATAGAAATTAAGTAGTAAATATTAGTCTCAAAATTATTTAGATTTCAGGCTTGATCCCGCCATTTGACGGACACCAAAATCACATACCCAAAACCCCATACACCATTAGTCGTTTTCTACGACATGCTAGGCAAGAAAAACAGTTGGCACGTTATTTTTAAATCCCAGACCAACATGGGACAATGGGCTGGGTTAGATGGAAAAATGTAAAAGATAGTGACAAGTGGCTAGCTCGTCGCCTACACAATCACTTACCCACAACCCCATATACCTTTTACGACGTGCTGGGCAAGAACCACAAATAGCACATTATTTTTAAGTCCCAGACTAACATGGGACAAATTGCTTCTTGTATAACTAATATTCCTTTTCCTTCTACTATTCTGTCCTTTGTTAAATATTCGTTTTCCTGTGTGTGTATTAACAATTGTGCGTCCAACAAATCCTTCTTTCTTCTTTCAATTTTTTGCCTACTGGTATCGCTTACACTGTGTCAAATATGTGAAATGCTATTTTTGTAACCTACTTAGCTGACACAGCTAGCTTCTCTCTGCCTACCCCACCAGGGAAGTGGCGTGAAGTTTAGTTAGTTAGATGTTTGTACAGTGACATCTATTCAATTACGACTGGCTCGATTGCTCATTCGGTAGTGACCCTGCCCCATGCGTCAAGAGTTGTGGGTTCGATCCCCTGGCAAACATTCGTGTGATGAATACTTTTGTTTGTTCTGTGTCTGGGTGTTAATATCCAATATTTAAGTATATATTTGTTATACCACTGTTGATTCTGATATCCGTAACACAAGTGCTTAAGCTACTTACCTCGCTGTCAGATCAATGTATGTGATTTAGTCGGATATTTATTTATTCATTCTTTAGATGTTGCTAGATCCTCTGAAGGCCAGAAAATGGCATTATTAAGATCTTTTCTATTATGACTTCTTAATTTCGCTCGCATTTCTTACTCATCCTATACTCCTCCCAACTCTCACTCATATGTCTCGCTCAAATCTCACACTTACATCTCTCACTCTCACATGACATCTCTTGGTTCTCGTCGATTCGCCCCGAGCTGTTCCTCCCACAGTACGAATCACAAGGAGTCTGTTTGAAATCGTTGATTCGTACCATGGTATGAATGGGGGAGAGCTGTTTTGTAATCGTCGATTGGTACCGTGGTGTGAATCACCCAAGGATTCATTTTGGTTTCGTCGATTTGGACCACAATCCAATATTTCTCTCACTTTCATGTCTCACTCAAATATTTCACTAACATCTCTCACTCACACATCCCACTTAATCTCACTCTTATTTATATCTCACACACATTCCTAGCCCGTTTAATACTGAGCAAGACCTCACCACCATTCCTCATCCTGCAAACTTACTCCAAGACTAGAAATAAATTTTAATAAAATATAAATTCTCCAGACTGACACTCCAATTCCCTAGTTCCAAACTAAGCTTATGCTTGTCCTATGGATACTAGGTGAACGGATAGACATACTTAAATACGTTTATAAACATCCATGACTCGAGTACAAATGTCCATATTCATCACACGAAACATTTGCCCCTAGCGGGATTCGAACCCGCGACCCTTGGTTTCGTGGCCAGGGTCTCTAACCACTCGATCAACGGGCCAGTCGATCATGTAATGTCCCTGCTACTGAACTATGACGTCACATTCCGCGTACCACCCACAGCTCGTAATATTAACCTAAAGATGAGGAAATGTCGTCAAGTGGAATATAACGTTAAATTAAAGCAGTCCGTTTGTGCGTCACCTTCTTAGAAGTCTGTCGGCGAATTTCTTAAAACAAAGATGAGGAAACATTGGTAGGCGATGCCTATTCATACATACTTAACGCCACGCCCGTAATCCCCGAAAGAGTAGGCAGAGTCAAAGGGACAGCAGAACCTTTTAGCCACATTCAGCCAAAAACAAAACTGGGCTGGATTAGATGGAAAATTGTGAAAAAGTAGTGACAAGTGGCTAGCTCGTCGCCTACACAATCACACACCCAACCCGATATGCCATTAGTCGCCTTTTACGACATGCTAGGCGGAACACAGTTGGCACATTAAGTCCCAAACCAACATGGGACAACAACAGTAGTTGATACCTAATTTCCTTAAATAGGTACTTTTAAATCCCTACTTGTAAATCATTACCTTGTTAGCTCTGTGTCCCGTGCTTGCGATTAAAATAACAGTCTTAAATCTATAGTTATAATAAATCTGTAGAGAGGTCAATTCTGTACATGAAATATATTTTCAAAATAACTATCAGGGGGTGATTAGTGATCGATACTGATGCCCAAAATGCAATCAGTAAAATTTTTGTCTGTCTGTCTGTATGTTTGTTATAAAAACAAAAACTACTCGACGGATTTTAACAAAACTTGGTACAATTATTCTTCATACTCCTGGGCAGGTTATAGTATACTTTTCATCACGCTACAATCAATAGGAGCAGAGTAGTGAAGGGAAATGTTGGGAAAACGGGAGAAGTTACTCCATTTTATAAGCTTCCGTCGCGTTTGCAGCCTTAATGGTTAAAGTTACATAGAAATCATGTATGACGGAAATAGTCTTTATAATATTAACCATAAACGCGGGTGACACCGCTGGCACAGCTAGTCTATACTAATATTATCAAGAGGAAAGATTTGTATTTTTGTGTGTGTGTATGTTTGTAATGAAAAAACTCAAAAACTACTGTGCCGATTTAAAAAAAATATTTCACCATTCGAAAGCTACATTATCCGGAAGTAGCATAGGCTATATTTTATCCCCATATTCCTACAGGAGCGGGAACTATGCGGGTGAAACCGCGGGGCGCTGCTATCCTACTAATATTATAAATGCGAAAGTTTGTATTTATGGATGGATGTTTGTTATTATTTCACGACAAAACTACTGAATGGAACTTAATGAAACTTTACAATAATATAGCTCATACACCCGAATAACATATAGGCTATGTTTCATCGATGTACCACCAAGCGAAGCCGCGAGCAGAAGTGTTTAATAAAGTTGACAACTATCGAAAACTCTACAAGGAATTATACATCGTAACAAAACAGCTTCGTGGTTTATATAATAACCACTTTGTGGTTTACAAGTCGTTATGCGATAAATGATACGATGATTTGAATAATAATTTCGGAATATATTACTGTACCTAATGTCCCATGTTGGTCTGGGACTCTGCTAATTTGCTAATTGTGTTCCTTGCCTAGCATGTCGTAAAAGGCGACTAATGGTATATCGGGTTTTGGGTGTGTGATTGTGTAGGCGACCAGCTAGCCATTTGTCTGCTTTGCACAGTTTTCGGTCTAACCCAGCTCAATTTTATTTTTTGGCTGAATGTGGTTAAAGAGCCCTGCTGTCCCTTTAACTCTGCCTACCCCTTCGGGGATTACGGGCGTGATGTTATGTATGTATGCCATTTTCAGTATATACTATAACCAAAATTCGGGTCTAAAATATTGCAATATGGCGTTCGGTTCTCTCTGCCTACCCCGCTGGGGAAGTGGCGTGAAGTATAGTTAGTTAGTTTAAAATATTGCAATCGATTCTAATTAAGATTCTGTACAGCTTTCAGCTTTCAGCTTAAATTACCTACCTCGGACTCAGATCAATGTATGTGATGTCGTCTGATATATAAACTAGTTATTATTATGTATGTATATTCGATGTCAAATAACCATGATCCAAAAATTGTCCGGTTCCCCTATCTTAGGGTTACGAAGGTCAAATCGGCAGTCGCTTCAATGTAATTACCAGACTCGCTAAATCCCGGATCATGGTCTAAGAGGACCCCGTCTAAGCACGGGACATAACGCTAGGAAGATGATGATGTATGATCGATGTCAACCATAAATAATATACATATAAAGCTGAAGAGTTTGTTTGTTTGCTTGAACTTGAATTTGGACCAGTAGCTTGCGCTAATCGCAAGCTACTGGTCCAAATAAGAAAAAATGTGTTGTATAGTTAATTTATATCTAGGAAGCCTTTAGACTAAAATAACATTAACAAGTAAACGCAAGCAAAACCGCTGGCACAGCTAGTTGATTATATGGATGTAGGCAACACTTACGCACTCATGACTGGTTAAAAACCTCCGTCTCGCAATACGATGCAACCGGCGCCTGCGCAGTCAAGTCCAAGGCTGGTGCTAACGACCGCTCCACAGTTTAGTGCGAACATTATAGTAGCTTAATGGTATGAATACGCAGTTTAAATGCAAGGAATGATGTTTCAATCCTGTGGCGTGTACTTTTAAAATCTAAGGGCTGATTTTTTAATGTTCAGATTAGAGTTATATATACATACATAAAGTCACGCCTATAATCCCCGAAGGGGTAGATAGAAAAGAGAAATTATCTTGGGATATTGGCGTCGAAATAAGTATGGATGTATATTATTTGACAGGCCCGTTGGTCGAGTGGTCTGACTACGAAACTAAGGGTCGGTTTGAATCCCGCTAGGGGCAAATGTTTCGTGTGATGAACATGGACATTTGTACTCGAGTCATGGATGTTTATAAACGTATTTAAGTATGTCTATCCGTTCACCTAGTATCCATAGCACAAGCATAAGCTTAGTTTGGAACGAGGGAATTGGTGTGTCAGTCTGGAGAATTTTAGAATTTATGAACTATGATTCAATTTGTCTGGTTCTTCTATTTAAGGATTAAGAAGGTAAGGTCTACGTAATTACTACGTTCACCGGCTGTTAACTCACTTGGTGTTGGCCAAGTGGTCTGAGGAGTAGCAAATTACATTAACCACTTTCACCAAAAACAGTGAGTTAACATTAATTAGCCTACATAATCAATGACATACCCAACATGCCATAGTCGCCTACACGACCACTGTTGGCACATTTTTTTAAGTCCCAGACTAACTTTGGACTTTCTTATTCTTAACTAACTAACTAAACTTCAGGCCACTTCCCTAGCGGGGTAGGCAGAGAGAACCGAACGCCATATGGCACGATCCTTACACACCTCACTCGCCTCATCAACATTCATGATCATTTTTATACAAGCTCTACGGTTTTTATGACTCCTAACATCACCTTCTATTAATACACGACCAATCTGATCCTGGTAGGTGAGCCTGGGCCTTCCGCGGCTCCTACATCCTTCCACTTTCGCATTGTATATCTGTTTAGTCAATCTTTCGTCATCCGTTCTTTCCACATGTCCGAACCACCAAGCCATGCCTCCTTATACATATTAAAAAAAATACAATTAGCTTAGTTTTAAGTTAGGTAACTGTCATTCTAAGTAAATGATAAGTATTTTTAGTTTAGATGTTGCGACTCCATATATTGTGCGAACAATTTATTCACAACTTTTTCCATAACAAACCATCCCTCTGTCCCTTTCACTCCGTATTATCTCCGCTGAGACGGAAACATGTTCAATTTAGGTTTTTTCCGCTGTTGTTGTAACTTAAAATTACATCCTGACCGGTACCTAGAAAGTTCTGGAAACTTCGAGATTTATTGAATGACGAATGACAGAGATTGAAGCACTATATATAGCTAGCCTTCTTAACCACATCATCTTCCTAGCGTTATGACCCGTGCTTAGACGGGGTCCGCTTAGACCACGATCTAGGATTTAGCGAATCAGGTAATTACATTGAAGTGACTGCTGATCTGACCTTCGTAACCCGAAGCTAGGGAACGATAGGGGAACCAGACAATTTTTGGATCATGGTTACAAATCCAAAATTGTTTGAATTTGCAGGTTTCATCACGATGTTTTCCTTCACCGTCGGGCTAGTGGTATAAATACGTACATAGATTTGAAAAATCCAGAGGTACGTGCCCGGGTTTGAACCCGTACTCCTCGGTTAAGAGGCGCGTGTCCACCGCTTTCAATTCAGCATTCAGCCAAAAATAAAACTGGGCTGGGATAGATGGAAAATTATAAAGAAAATGTGACAAATCGCTAGCTCGTCGCCTACACAATCACATACCCAACCCGATATACTATTGGTCGTCGTTAGTAAATAATAGTATTTATCAAAACCACTATTCTCCGCAGCTCGCACCCCTACTTAAATGACGCAGATATTTGCGCATGCGCATTTTCCTCGTTCAGAAGTGCGGGTGCAAATTAAACGCAGAATCTACTTTTACTGGAATATAACTGGATTCTTTAGTTCAGTGTTCGTAAACCTTTTTTTAAATGGTTGGAACCAAAGACCAATGAGAACAGAACATAGCCAATTACCACATCGACATTAGTATACTCTGATTTTAATTAGATGGATGAATTCTCCAGACTGACACACCAATTCCCTAGTACTTAAACGTCGACTGGAGTACAAATGTCCATGTTCATCACACGAAACATTTGCCCCTAGCGGGATTCGCACCCGCGACCCTTCGTTTCGTGACCAGGGTCTCTGACCCCTCGACCGACGGGCCCGTCAAATATTCCCTTTTCAATGAACCCTTTAGACTCACGATTCCATAGCTTTACAGACAACAGGTTGGGCACCCCTGCTCCAGCCTATACCAGTTATTAGTAGATAAAGCACGGGAAACCCTAGTTACGGGTAAGGTCTTGCGCCGTGGAAAGCCTAGGGTCCGGATCATGTGACTAGGCGTTTTTCATTACTATTAACATACAGATATAGATTGTAGCCCATACTATATGTCCGTCAAAATATACAATAAACTACTCACATATATAATAAACTAGCTGTCCCGGCGAACTTCGTATCGCCCAGTAAATGAAAATTCACATTGATTTGTCGATTGACATTTAACATTGACAGATACGAATCCCACCGTTTTATATGAGAAAATACTTTTGCTTTTATTTTGTTTTATCGTCAATTTTTCAATGTTTTTAATAGTTATTCTGTTATTCTGGACGAAGACAAATCCAACAAATCAAAAACAACGTAAATCGGTTCAGCCGTTCTCGACTTATAAGTGGTGTAACAAACACGACTTTGTTTTATTTATATAGATTAGCAAAAATTCGAACCTTTTAAAACCAAATTAAGATCATACCTTGTATAAGTCATTGTTGACATAGCGCTGTCTATAGAATGTAATGATGTAATTGGTAATAGATGGCGTTGCACCGCCGAGGAACATTGCAGTTTGCCTAAATCGCGATGACGAGATATTTGCGCCAGGGTATATATAGGTCCCAAGGTCGTTGTACAATAAATTCATTCAGTGTCACCTAATTTGGCTTTTATTTGTAAATAGTTTTTAGCCACCAGTGAAGTGCATAAGGTAGCCGTGGTTGATCTAAATTGACAACAAATTCATTCTACTCAGTTAAGGAATACCTCAACTTCCTAGCGTTATATCCCGTGCTTAGACGGGGTCCGCTTAGACCATGATCCGGGACTTAGCAAGTCCGGTAATTACATTGAAGCGACTGCCGATCTGACCTTCGTAACCTTAAGATAGGGGAACCAGACAATTTTTGGATCATGGTTACAAATTCAAAGTTGTTTGAATTTGCAGGTTTCATCACGATGTTTTCCCTCACCGTCGAGATAGTAGTATAAATATGTACATAGATTTGAAAAATCTAGAGGTGCATGCCCGGGTTTGAACCCGCGCTCCTCGGTTAAGAGGCGCGTGTCCTTACCATTGAGCTACCACCGCTCGCAGTTAAGGAATACCTACTTTCATCAAAATAGCTATAAAATTAGTACTTACGTTATATAATGTTAATGTTTATGTTGTTATTAACCTTATGTATATTTAAGAGTAGAGTGCCCTCTACGTATTGCAATGCTCGAAAAGGGCGACTAAGTAATAAAAACCGACTTCAAAAAACCCCGCAAAAAATGTTTATAAAAAAACACAAGTAAAAACTGCCTTGATAGCTATTTAAATGTCTAAACACTAAAAAGTATAAAATAAATTCTTTCGACTGCTTCGATGAAAGTATTAATCTTTAACACGTATTTAAATATTTACAATAATCAGTTAGTTTTGGAGTCGGTGCCAGCCCGCGTAATTATATCATCATTTCGGAATTTGCAATTATTTGGTGAAGGGTGGTAAAATAGGTTTTGAATATACAAAATAAATAGTAGGTTAATATACTCATATTTTAACTAATTTGTTTCATATTGTTATTAGTAAGGTAATTTGTTATTAAGTGTCTACTTTTTTTTTAGTTTGGCTGGCACCGACTCCAAAACTAACTTATTATTGTAAATATTTAAATACGTGTTAAAGATTAATACTTTCATCGAAGCAGTCGAAAGAATTTATTTTATACTTTTTAGTGTTTAGACATTTAAATAGCTATCAAAGCAGTTTTTACTTGTGTTTTTTTATAAACATTTTTTGCGGGGTTTTTTGAAGTCGGTTTTTATTTTTGTTAAAATTTAACTTATTTGTTACTTTTTAGTGAAATTTATTAATAGGTAGGTAGACCAAATCAAAACGAGCTGCTTTAATGAGACAGTGCCGGTCTTATGAGACTAAAGACGAAAAGGTATAACGAGCCTTTAATGATTAAAGAATTACTTAAAACTAATAATCTTCAAAGAGTTATACCTTTCATCATCAGCTAAGCAACATAACATGATGAGTACGAGACACAAATACTGGACTCGTTTTAGAAAAAATAAATAAAACACCTAACATGTCGTTAAAATTTAAGAGTGGCCCTCGTTTTCATGGAATCCCATCACTAGACCAAGACTTGGTGAAATTGAGACTATCTCGAGAATAACACTCAATATGGCCCTATAATATTGAAAGAATTATCCACGAACTCCTAATCGTTAAGGAGTTACATCTTCCATCATCAGCTTAGCAACATGAGATTATGAATACCAGACGTAAATACTTGAATTGTTTTAGAAAACAACTAAAATAGATTGTACGCGCCTATTATACTTGAGGGTTTCCCTCGATTTGCCTAAGATTCCTTTATCAGATCCAGATGTGGTACCAATAGGACCAACTCCAGGATATACCCTTTTGAATAAAAAAAAAGAACTCTAAAAATCGTCTTACAATTCTCAAAGATATCAATATTTAAAGAATCATAAACTAATTCCTAATCGTTAAGGATTTGTGCCTTCCATCATCAGCTCACCAACATAAGATAATAAGTACCATGCGGAAATACTTGAACAATCTTAGAAAATGTCTAAAACACATTGTACGTGCCTATAAAGTTTGAGGGTTGCCCTCGATTTTCCTGGGATCCCTTCATCAGATCCTGAATTGGTGGCAATGGGACCAACACGGGAGTAAACCCTTTCGATTAAAAATAAAATTTTGGAAATCGGTTAACAATTCTCCGAGATATCGAGTTACATACAAAAAAAAAAAAAAAAAATCAGTCGAATTGAGAACCTCCTCCTTTTTTTTGAAGTCGGTTAATAAAGTGCAATAAAATAATAAACCACCTTGTATAAGAACACTTAGTGGCAATAAAACATTTAAATTTGAATTTAAATTTAAATTTGAACTTGAATTTGAAATTGAATTTGTACACTAGCTGACCCGGCGCACTTCGTAACGCCCTGTTCTCGGATTTTCAATAACCATTTATTTTTAATTTTCGTCGCAACTTTTTAATTTTTTTCTTTCATAAGAATCTTCACTTGGTAAACAAATACAACTAAAAAAGAATGTTGCATCCTTAGCAACATGGGACAAAGTCCCTACTTAAAATAATGTGCTAGCTGTGTTCCTTATCTAGCATGTCGTTAAAGGTGACTAATGATGTATTGGGTGTTGACTTTATGTAGGCGACGAGCTATCAACTTGTCACGACTTTTTCACAATTTTGAGTAGAGAAGACGTGAAAGGCTTTTAAAAATCACGGACTATTTTAAGAGAAGGATTTCGCAACTAACTAGACGTTGAGGCATCTTCGGAACTCCAACTTGACTCGCAACTTACATCACACTGACATAAGCGCTCCAAATGACAGATATCCGATTACTGGTATCCTTAAAAATGTCCCTCGTTTTTCACTAGTCCGTGTTGAAAATACATTATTTCATTTGATTTAAATCATCATCCTCTTGCCCTTCTCCCAGGTCACCTGGGGTCGGCGCAGCATGTCTTCCTCTTCCACACGTCCCGGTCAGCCGTCATCAAGCTATCCACTCCCATTACACTCATATCATATTTCACACAATCCATCCATCTTTTATTTGGCCTTCCTCTTCCTCTCCATCCACTAACATTCATCATCTGATTAACATATCAACTACAAATAACAGATTAACTAGATCAGGAAAAAGATTAACTAAGTACATGACGATTGCAATATAGGAAACAGACCGTTGACTAACAGAGCTGATTAATTACAAAACGCAATGATTAATTTTTCAATTGATGCTGAAACTGGACAATTAAAAGATATAAACGATTATGTGCTGCGAAGAAGACTAACTAACTAACTAAACTTCACGCCACTTCCCTAGCGGGGTAGGCAGACGACACCGACACGAAACTCGATACTCTCTTAATGAATACTCTTTTAAATGTCAAAACTTAAATATAAATATTTTATGTATTGTGTTATACTAGTCCCATGTTGGTCTGGGACTTAAAAATAATGCGACAACTGTGTTCCTTGCCTAGCATGTCGTAAAGGCGACTAATGGTATATCGGGTTGGGTGTGTGATTGTGTAGGCGACGAGCTAGCCACTTGTCACTACTTTTTTACAATTTTCTATCTAACCTAACCCAGTTTTAACTTTGACTGAATGTAGTTGGATTTGCTGCCCCTTTGACACTGCGTACCCCTTTGGGGATTATGGGCGTGATTTTATTTATGAATGTAGATCCGAGCAAGCCTGCTTAAAAAAATTTAAACTGGGTTGGGTTAGATGAACAATTTGTGAAAAAGTCGTGACAAGTGGCTAGCTCGTCGCCTACACAATCATATTCCCAAAATCCAATATACCATTAGTCGCCTTTTACAACATACTAGGTAAGGCACACCGTTGACAAATTCTGAATCTGATGATGATTTTCCAAGTATTCTATCTCCAAGTCAGATGCTGAAACACTTTCATGTCTCAGACTAAATATAAATATGACCTTGACTGTACAATTAATGATCTTTCGTGAGATGCAGATCATTAGTAAGTAGGTCTTCATTATTATAATCCTTCATTTGTAATGCTGAGAAATGGATAAATCACTCGACTTTAAATCACTTATTTATTAATAAACAATTAATTATTTATGAGATTTATAAGAACGTAGAAATTTAATGCAAAGTCTGAGTAAAAATTAAGTCTTGTTTATTATTATTTTTAATTAATGGCAACTATCTAACCTTGCCAAGTATCTCTACAATGCTGGGTATTGCATTTAAAAATTAATTTAATGCAGTATTATAAAGAGTTTGTGGAATTCCCATGTTGGTCTGGGACTTAGAAAAATGCACCAACTATGTTCCTTACGTAGCATGTCGTAAAGGCGACTAATGGTGTATTGGGTGTTGGGTATGTGAATGTTTAAGCGACGAGGTAGCTTTGTCATGTATCCGGTGGTTCGGTCATGTGGAAAGAACGGATGACGAATGATTGACTAAACAGATATACAATGCGAAAGTGTAAGAATGTAGGAGACGCGGAAGGCCCAGGCTCACCTACCACGACCAGATTGGTCGTGTGTTAACAGAAGGTGTTATTAGGAGTCATAAAAATTGTAGAGCTTGTATGAAAAGGGTTATGAATGCTGAAGAGGCGAGTGAGGTGTGTAAGGATCGTGCCATATGGCGTTCGGTTCTCTCTGCCTACCCCGCTAGGGAAGTCGTGAAGTTTACTTAGTTAGTTTCTATGTAAGCTGACTTAATTTGATTAAATACATAAAATACATTGCTCAGACGAGCTTCAAAAATAAGCATGTTATTACTATAGATATCCAGTACTGGATAGACACACTTAATACTTAGATACTAATATTATAAAGCTGAACAGTTTGTTTGCTTGAACGCGCTAATCTCAGGAACTACTGGGCCGATTCGAAAAATTCTTTCAGTTTTGGATAGCCCATTTATAGAGTAAGGTACAGTCGCCAAATTTCGTCCCCAAACCTAATTTCGTCCCCTTCGATATCTACTTCATTAAAAACTGCCATCTATTATTAGTGACACGAACTAGAAGCTAGCTGCATCAGTCGGCCATTGTGAAGAAGTGAGGGCGTCACGACGTTCGTACCGGCAGAAATTTTAAAATCAAAAAAAGTGTTAAAAGTGAGTTTTTTATTGAAATATTCTCGGATTCCATAAAATATTGAGATGCCTGACTTATTGATCCAATTTTTTTGTCAAACTAACTATTATCACCTCAGATGTTAATCGATTAAGTAAAAATTTCAGGTTATAACACGTTTTTTGCTCAAATAATTGAGCCAAAATAAATTGAAATTTCTTAATATCGTCCCCTTACGTGAACCTTATATCGTCCCCGGGACGGTATTAGGATCTCGAACAGTGAATGGATCGCGAACGTTCATATCACTTCTTTTTGCATGAAACTGTAGATTGATATGTTTTTTTTTTATTTGTTAGATGCCGAAAAGAAAACTATGGGATGCTGGGGCAATGACAAAAGCTGTTGAAGCTGTACGAGCGAATGAAATGGGTTATAAAAAGGCAGCAAAATTATTTAAAGTTCCAAGAGCTACTTTGAAAGATTACGTTAAAAATTCTGAAAAATCTGTGGAAACTTTGGTGTCTGGAAGAATGGGAAGAAAACCAGTTTTGCCGACAGAATTGGAAGAGGAGCTGGTAAAGTATTGCTTGCAAATGGAGAAAAATTATTATGGTGTCACCGCTTCTGATTTAAAACGAATGGCGTACCAATTGGCGATCAGAAACAATATTCCACATCCATTCTCACTAGCCAAGAAGAAGGCGGGCAAAAAATGGATGACATTGTTTATGGCTCGCCACCCTGAGTTATCATTCCGTCAACCAGAGTCCTTATCACGAGCTCGTGTTCAAGGTTTTACTGCGGAAAATGTTAAAACTTTCTTTAACTTATTGAAACCTGAGATGCAAAAGATTAACTTCAACCCTAATAAAGTTTTTAATGTTGATGAAACAGGGATTAGCACTGTTCAACATAAAGTGAGAAAAATTCTAACAGTGAAAGGCAAAAAAGAAGTTCACAAATTGTCATCTGCTGAAAGAGGTGCATTAGTAACTGTTGTTACTTGTATGTCGGCTACTGGACAGTTTATACCTCCGTTGATGGTGTTTCCAAGAAAAAATATGAAAGCTGAACTACTTGATGGAGCTCCTCCAGGCACTATTGCTGGATGCCATCCATCTGGTTGGATCCAGCCTGAACTGTTTACAAAATGGCTGAGACATTTTGTGTCTATCGTAAAACCATCAAAAGAAGATCCTATTCTACTGGTGTTAGATGGGCATTACAGCCATACAAGGAATTTGGATGTGATAGACATCGCACGTGACAATGGAGTATCAATAATCTGCCTCCCCCCGCATTCTACTGATCATATGCAGCCATTAGATGTCTCATTTATGTTTCCTTTGAAGACATACTATGCCCAAGAAATAGAAAATTGGTTGAATAATCACCCAGGGCGAGTTGTTACGCACTACCAAATTGGAGAAATATTTGGAAAAGCTTATTCAAAAGCTTGTAAAATTGATACAGCAATCAACGGATTTCGAAAAACGGGAATATTCCCACTTAACGAAAACATTTTTGACGACACTCCACATGCTCCTTCTTCGACCAATACAACACCGTTGGCAAATGCTGTCCCGTCACCTTCACATTCTATAATGGAAAGACCAACAACTCCATTATCACAACCGGTTATAACTCCTTCATCTCCATTTATAGTTCCAGCAGATTTGCATCCTGTTCCCGTTATTGAAGCACCTACACCTTCAACAAGAAGAGGTAAAGCGATGATAGTCACCGCCTCACCACACAAAATAGAAATAATAGAAGCTGTAAGGAAGCAGACAGAGAAGAATGAAAGATTGGGAAAAAAGAAAAGCAAAAATGTAAAAAAAACAAAACCAGCTGGAGGCAACAAAAATAAAAACAAAACCAAAAAGCGACGCAAAGAACTGTCCTCTGAAGAAGAATCAACTAATGATAATGAGCCAGATTTGGTGTCTACTGACGAAGAAGATAGCGAGAATGATGACGCTGAATGCCCAGTTTGTAATAATACCTATTCTCAAAACAAAAATGGAGAAAAATGGATAAGATGCATACAATGTTTCCAATGGATGCACGAAGATTGCGTTGAAAATCCAGGACCAAAATTTGTCTGCTCTATTTGTTTGGAGAATTAGAAGTACCTACTTGTACCTTACCAATGATTAAAATAATTAAAGAAGCACTGATTAGATATAAATATGATAGTTAAGTAAATTTTTTATATAATATTGTTAGGAGTACAACTCCAGTTCACGTACTGATTATTGTGATCTCAATATCGTCCCCGGGACGTAATTAGGAGCCTGAAAAAATATTTTGATAATATGAGTATTTTTGTTACAGCTATTTGTATACTTTTCCTAAAAGCGTTAACGCATTTTTGATTATTTCTAAGAATAAAGGAATATTGTAGCTAAAGTTTGACGTTTCATTTATTACTGTAGTATTTTTTTTTGTTTTTTAAGAATTTTTTTACAAAAAAGGGACGATATATGGCGACTGTACCTTAATGTTTGTTACTCTTTCACGCAAAAACTACTGAATGTATTTTAATGAAACTTTAGAATAATGTAGCTTATACACCCGAATAACATATAGGCTATGTTTCATCGATGTACCACGCGGGTGAAACTTTGGGCACAGCTAGTACAATACGTTTATGGACATCCATGTCTCCAGTACAAACATCCATGTTCATTGCGGAAACATGCGGAAACATATAAATGGTAGAAAGTAATTTAAATGTGTTAGTTATTAAGATGTTCATACTATATTGTTTTCCAAATAAAAAAAAATAATAATAATAAAATTACACGAAACATTGTCTCTTAGCGTAATTCAAACCCGCGACCCTTGGTTTCGTGGCCAGGGTGTTTGACCACTCGACGGATCTGTCAAAATGGCTTTTAATATCATAATCCTCGAGTTTTTTTACGACCAAATAATGTTTGATGTAAGTATACTTAATAATATCGTCTAACCTACTTAGGGGATTTAAATAAATGAAATGTCAATCAATTTGTTATTAGATATTATTATAGCCAGATCACCACAGTATTATACATTATAATTAATTCAAAAAAGGTCACTTTTTAGAGCACGGATTTATATAAATATATAGATATAATATATATATAAATATCCGACTACATCACATTCATTGATCTGGCTCCGAAATAAGTAGCTTAAGCACTTGTGTTACGGATATCAGAAACAACAGTGGTATTACAAATGTATACTTAAATATTGGATATTAACACCCAGACACAGAACAAACACAGGTATTCATCACACGAATGTTTGTCCTGGGTGGGGATCGGACCCACAACTCATGGGGCGGGGTCACTACCGAATGAGCCATCGAGCCAGTCAAAGATTTAAGATTTAGTTTTTTAACTCTTGCGTGAGTCGTGATGTTAGAATTGTATTCGGCATGGGCGTGCGCAGGTTCGGGGCAGCTTCTTAATCACGATCACAATGGGCGACAGGCAAGCCACTTGTCTCCACTTTTTCACAATTTTCCATCTAACCCGGCCCAGTTTTGTTTCTGGCTGAATGTGGTTAAAGGGATCTGCTGCCTCTTTGACTCTGCCTACCCCTTCGGGGATTATGGGCGTGATGTTAAGTATGTATGTACAATATTTTTCTAATTCTAACGATGATATATTTAAAGCACGGACTAGTAAAAAAAGAAGGACTCCGCGCCACTAACTAGACATTGAAGCTTCTCAGGTGCTCCACCTTGACACGCAACTTACGTCACACATTGACATAATAAGTGCTCCTAATGACAGATATCCGATATCTGGTGTCCATAAGTATCTCTCACTCACACATTCATAAACGTGGCTTCACCCTATAGTATGACAGCGTGGAGTCCTTCTTTTTTTACTAGTCCGTGATTTAAAGGCTAACATTGCAATTCTTAAAAAATATTTTGTAAGGTTATAGCTGATTTTGTCTCCTTGTACAACCTTCGGATGGGTCGCCAAGATAATTGCGATAAGATATGAACTGCAAGACATAGATATCCTTTGACGATGTGGGAATTTGCAGACAAAGCCTGTTTCGGGTGTGAGAAACGTGTTTAAACTAAAATCAAAATATCTTTATTTACGTAGACCTCAAAAAAGCACTTCGTCAAGTCATAGATACAAAATAGAACAATTTGAATCTACCACCGGTTCAGAACGTCGCATCTACCGAGAAGAAACCGGCAAAAAACTCGCTAGTTACTCTTTTCAATGCCAGATTAAATATAAAAATTAAAATTTACAGATTAAATTAATATTTATACCAATTCATACAGTTAATGTTCGTTAAAGATTCAGCCGAGTATTATTATAAGTAAAAGGTAAACCAGTTGATAATAGATACGAGAACACTAGTTTCACCCGTGTTCTCATTCCCGTGGGAATATGGGGATAAAGTATAACCTATGTTACTCGCTGATAAAGTAGCTTTCCATTGGTGAAAGAATTTTTAAAATCAGTCCAGTAGTTTAGGTGTTAAAGCGTTTGCGTCTAACTGTCTGTTCGCGATAAACTTTAAAACTACTGCAATGGATTTTCATGCGGTTTTCACCAATAAATAGAGTGATTCTTGAGTGAGGTATATTATATATAATTTGTTAAATTTTTGTGTACATTAGCTAAAATATAATGATATTTGTGGGAGGTGTCGGGAAAAATTAAGCCGTCACGGGTTTATAATATAAATTAGTTCGGGATTTTGCAGACTCGCGTCTCATATCCAAGCAGTGCGGGTTCAAACCCGGGCTTTCTTTCCAGCATACAAAAAGAGACACAGCTTGTTAAAATTTCGCGTGTGTGACATTAAATATTTTACCGGTAGTGACATCTATAATATTACAAACAAACATACATACATACATTACATCACGCCCGTAAACCCCGAAGGGGTAGTGAAGTCAAAGGGACAACCCTTCAACCATATTCAGCCAAAAATAAAACTGAGCTGGGTTAGACGGACATACCTACATAATGTCACGCCTTTTCCCCATGGAGGTAGGCAGAAATTAGTGATGCCGATCGATAGTCGACTATCGATAGTCTATCGATAGTCTATCGATAGTTGACGTCATATCAATAGTATCGATAGCCCTATCGATATTCTAACTGATTTTCGAGATCAACTATCGATAGCGAAACTATCGATAGTTCGGCATCGCTAGCAGAGATCACGTACTTCCATTTGCTACGATCCTGACATACACCTTTCGCTTCTTCGCTTAGATGGACAATTGTGAAAAAGTAGTGACAGGTAGTCAGCTCGTCGCCTACACAATCAAATACATGTTTTAATAAAGAAAAACCCTGCAAACATCAGATTTACCATAAAGTTCTCAGTCAAATCTGAAAATTAGCAAAGCCTCAATGACAGCCATCATACCGAGACAATCCCACGACCATGACATTGCTATTGTGAGGTCCAGACTCCCACGGTTGAAGCGAGGTTTGCGACGAGCCTTGGCAATAACATGTTACAGCTGGTACAAAACTATGGGGTTATGACCTTAGTCAATGCCAACTTGAGGGATCATCATCTTCCTAGCGTTATGTCCCGTGCTTAGACGGGGTCCGCTTAGACCATGATCCAGGATTTAGCGAGTCTGGTAATTACATTGAAGCGACTGCCGATCTGACATTCGTTACCCTAAGATAAGAACTTGATAATTTTTGGATCATGTTTCAAAGTTGTTTGAATTTGCAGGTTTCATCACGATGTTTTCCCTCACCGTCGTGATAGTGGTATAAATATGTACCTACATAAATTTGAAAAATCTAGAGGTACCTACATGCCCGGGTTTGAACCCGCACTCCTCCGTTAAGAGGCGCGTGCCCTTATCATTGAGCTACCACCGCTCCTCTTGAGGGATAATCCCCATAAATATGGGAAACATTCTCAGATAGCGATTTTATGATGCCTAGCTTGTTTAGTCTCCATAGCACAAGCTTAAGCTTAGTTTGGGACTCCGTCCGTCAGTTAGATTATACAAAAATACTCTATAAGTACATATTTTTCGCTTTATCAAATTAACAAAAAATCGCAGATAAAGAGCATCAAAGTTTTGTAGTGGGGGCTTGCGACGTCACTATTTAGTAAAAAATGTACGAAAGTGTGACGTCACCGCGTCTATACTATCGATTGTTCTATCGATCGTATAGATGACTTGGCCGTTAAACTATCGATTGTAAAACTATCGATTTTTCGGCAACACTAGTTGGCATTAAGTCTGTGCTGTAGGCTACGAGCTTGCATCAATACACAAAGGAAGCAGTTTAAAATTTCTTTTAAGAAAAAGAATCTGATGTTCAAGACCAACATCACTATAAAACATTAATAACATACATCCGTGTTGTTGAAGAAAAATTGTCGATCAAAATAAGTGGCATTAACCTTAGGGAGAGCGCATACGGCGGACTTTCTGTCTGTCGCGGACAAAAATCCTGCAACTGTAGGAAAAAAATCCGCCGGGAATTCATTGCGAGTGCGATCTTGTAGAGAATGTTGCATAATCTGTAGCTGTGAATTGAAGTTAGTTAAATTAAGGCTACTTTTATAAATAGTCAATTTATTATACGGAGAATTATGTTTGGGTAAAACCTACTTAATTATTAATGGCAAAGTCAAAGTCTAAATATACTTGACTAGCTGTGCCCGCGGTATGGTTAATGTTATTATAGCCTTCCTCAATAAATGGGCTATCTAACACTGAAAGTTTTTTTTTTATCGGACCAGTAGTCAAAGTCAAAGTCAAAACGTTTATTGCATTCATGAATGTAAATTAGTTAGTGAAATTAGTTCCTGAGGTTCGCGTTCAAGCACACAAACAAACTCTTCAGCTTTATAATATTTGTTATAGTATAGATTAATATAAGTTTAAAACAGCCCTTTACAAAATAATCAAATACCGAACATCCGACAAAATATTCCGCAGACTGAAAGTCCGTTGCCCGCGGACTTCCTTAAGCGAAATGTCAGCCCGATGAGATGAATATATTTGTATGCAAATGACAACACCGGGACATTCCCTCGAGTCAGGGCTGCCCACAGTTTGTATTCGCGAATTTTAAACATTTAGTCGAAACTTATCGCCCCATTTTGTTCTTGGCCCATGTTGATCTGGGAAAAAAAAAAGAATGTGCCAACTGTGGTTCTTGCCTAGCATGCCGTAAAAGGCGACTAATGGTTTACGGGCTTTTGGGTATGTGATTGAGTAGGCGACGAGCTAGCCACTTGCTAACACACAGCTAAAAAATGAAATATACTTACTTAAATTAATTACTTTGTTAATTAACTCTTAATAAAATATAAATAAATAAATTCTCCAGACTCACACACCAATTCCCTAGTCCCAAACTAAGCTTATGCTTGTGCTATGGATACTAGGTGAACGGATAGACATACTTAAATACGTTTATAAACATCCATGACTCGAGTACCTACAAATGTCCATGTTCATCACACGAAACATTTGACCCTAGCAGGATCAGTGCCGTAGCTAGGTGACAAAGGGCCCTGGGGCAAAGAAGAAACTAGGGCCCATGGGCGTACGCAGCTTTGGGTCCGGCCCCCCCTACTGCAGGGAGGGCACTAACACTTTTCTCCCTACGTTAGACAGAGTCAAATCAACCTCAAATAAAGAGGTGTGCTTATCAGGTTTTAGCCCACCCCCCCAAGCTTAGGGCCCCGGGGCACTGCCCCGCCATGCCCCTGGGTAGCTACGCCACTGAGCAGGATTCGAACTCGCGACTGTCGGTTCATGGCCAGAGTCTCTGACGATTCGACCAGCCAGTCCAATACTTCAGAAAGTTCACATTACCGCCGAGCCATAAATTCGTACGTAGATTAGAAAATTCAGAAACATGTGCCCGAGTTTGAATCAGCACTACTCGCATGTGAGGCTTATCATTACCATTGAGCTACCACTGCTCTTAACACTAAGATCATATTAATATTATAGAAAAATTAGATTTGATTGTTTGTTTAGATTGAACAGGCTCCGAAACTACTGGACCGATTTGAATATTTCTTTCACCAATGAAAAGCTACTTTATCAGCGAGTAACATAGGCTATATTTTATCCCCGTATTCCCACGGGAACGGGAACTACGCGGGTGAAACCGCGGGGTGCTGCTAGTTATAAATAAAAGGCAACCTAGTTCTCAGACATCTTCTTTTTACCTTCAAATACGCAAACTTTGAAACACCTTAGCATACTAGCGTTAATTGGCTATGATAGACTAGGAAGAGATTCTAACTATTGTTTATGGTACTCTTAAGCATGTTGCGTGGGCTAGGTCATACTGGGTGAAGTTATTTTGTTCCGTATTGTTTTTCTGAACTTGACTTTTAATTGGATAGGAGCAAATTCCTTTATTAATTGAAACGGTTTTTTTAGAGTTGAAAAATGATATTTTTTTCGATTATGAAATGCATACATAACTTACTTCACGCCTGCAATCCCCGAATGGGTAGGCAGAGTCAAATGGGCAGCAAGCCCCTTTAACTATTAGCCAAGCATAAAACTGGGCTGGGTTAGATGGAAAATTGTGAAAAAGTAGTGACAAGTGGCTAGCTCGTCGCTTACACAATCACATACCCAATTAATATCCGATGAAGCATTAGTCGCCTTTTGTGACATGCTGGGCAAGGAACACAGTTGGCGCATTTTTTTAAAGTCTCAGTCTAACATGGGACATGACATTTGAGCGTTTATCAACTTTGACAGTATTTTGAAGATGATGAAACCCGAGCCTATGGATTTTTCAAATCTATGTACGTATTTATACCACTAGCTCGGCGGTGAGGGAAAACACTGTGATGAAACCTGCACATTCAAACGACTTTGGATTTGTAACCATGATCCAATAATTATCTGGTTTCGCTCTCTTAGGGTTACGAAGGTCAGATCGGCAGTCGCTTCAATGTAATTACCAGACTCGCTAAATCCTGGATCATAATCTAAGCGGACCCTGTCTAAGCACGGGACATACCGCTACGACGATGATGATGTTCTTTGCGCCATGTTACCGTTACCAAGTAATCCATAATTACCAAACAGCGCCATCTATCCAATTTCACCTAAACTACAACCTAACGTGCTTCTCTTTCCAGTGGCGCTACGCGTCTCCACTAGAGAAGCTCGCCACAGCGTTCGGAGCATGCTTCGGCTGCATCAGCTCCTGCGCTCTGCTCTGCGCGATCATCATTTATGGCGAGATCACGTCTCTGTTTGTTCAGAGGCACCGTGCTGCGCCTACGTCGCCGCATCTGTATATACTGACGTTATTCGGAGGGGGGGAAATGCTGTAAGTATATTTGACTGGCTCGATGGCGCATTCGGTAGTGATCCTGCCCCATGCGCCAAGAGTTGTGGGTTCGATTCCCACCCAGGACAAACATTCATATGACGAATACTTGTGTTTATTCTGTGTCTGGGTGTTAATATCCTAACTAACTGAACTTCACACCACTTCCCTAGCGGGGTAGGCAGAGAGAACCGAACGCCATATGGCACGGTCCTTACACACTTCACTCGCCTCTTCAACATTCATGATCCTTTTCATACAAGCTCTACGGTTTTTATGACTCCTAACATCACCTTCTGTTAATACACGACCAATCTGGTCGTGGTAGGTGAGCCTGGGCCTTTCGCGGCTCCTACATCCTTCCACTTTCGCATTCAATATTTCAATATTTCGTCATCCATTCTTTCCACATGTCCGGACCACCGGAGCATGCCCCTTCTTACATTGACTCCTACGCTGTCTTTCAGACCGACTCTCTTTCTTACATCATCATTCCGAACGCAGTCTGTGAGCGACACACCGCAGATTTTCCGCAGCGCTCGCGTCTCGTCATTCTTAGCAATGAGCTAATCTCGCCCATCTTAGTTAACCAGTTAACTTTTCAACTACATCTCCACAGGCCTGGGGGCAACCGCAGTCTGCATATGGACGCGCTAATAGACGACTCTGTCGCGTTCGGGCTAGCCAGCTTAGCCGTGATGGCGGGGCAGTTCATCACCGCTGCGTTAGCCGTCACGCTCGCCAACTGGGGCGCCAACCGAATGGTAAGTAGAATCAGATGTTAGCAATGTATGATTTCAAACTTCACGTCGTATTATAATAGTAATCTCACTTCGTTCCATCCCATTCCAGTTAAATTGAGTCAATCTGCTTATGTACATGTTGGTCTGGGACTTAAAAATAATGTCCCAACTGTGTTTCTTGCCTAGCATGTCGTATAAGGCGACTAATGGTACCTATATGGGGTTTTGGGTGTGTTATTGTGTAGACGACCAGCTAGCCACTTGTCACTACTTTTTCACAATTTTCCATCTAACCCAGCCCTGTTTTATTTTCGACTGAATGTGGTTAAAGAGGCCTGTTGCCCCTTTGACTCTGCCTACTCCTTCGGGGATTATGGGCGTGATGTTATGTATGTATGTATGAATCTGCTAAGACTAAACGCGATATGCATTATGTAGTCTATGAGTACTTACAGTCGATAGTAATATTTCTATTGATGTTATCAAGTTCTTTAACTAGGATTGAATTTAATTTGTTGCATGAAGTGGGATGTGATGGAACGAAATGGAATGAGGAAGGAAAAAAAATTGTGAAATGAAACAGGAAGCTACATACGGAAAGGAAGATAATGGCAAGGAACGGTTTTAGAACGAAATGGAATAAGACAGAATGGAATGTAATGTAACCAAGTTACAACTTGCGGCTGTGTTCGTGAATGACTCGATAGTATTCGTGTGAAAATAATAAAATCAAACCAAATTGTTAACATCAATCTCTTGTTTCAGGTGTCACGGCTAAGATGGCGGCTGCTGCGAACTGTGATCACGCAAGAGGTGGCGTTCTTTGACACCAACAACCACATGAACTTCGCCACCGCGCTTACAGAGTAAGTCTAGACACTCGCTAGTGTTCATCTAAGATCTCTACTATTACTACTATTCTAGTTAGATGGCGCATTCGGTAGTGACCCTGCCTCATGCGCCAAAAGTTGTGGTTCCGATCCCCATCCGGGACAAAAATTCGTGTGATGAATACTTGTGTTTGTTCTGAGTCTGGGATTTAATATTCTATATTTAAGTATATACATATTTGTGATACAACTGTTAATTCTGATATCCGTCACACAAGTGCTTAAGCTACTTACCTCGGAGTCAGATAAATGTATGTGATGTAGTCGGATATTTAATTGGATATTTATTAAAATATCTAAGGTAGCCCCTACGTGTAAAAGTCGGAACACGCACTATCACTCAAAAAAATTTATCAACAGTCACTTACCTAGAACCAACTGACTTCAACTAACTAAACTTCACGCGACTTTCCTAGCGGGGTAGGCAGAGAGAACCGAACGCCAAATGGCACGATCCTTACACACCTCACTCGCCTCAATTAAATAGTCTCAGTCAGTTCACAGTTGATTTTACAAATTAGTGTTTTCAAAGATTTATGTAAAGATAAAGATCGTCCCTCCTTAAATTCTAACTATCGCCAGGAATTGTTCAATATGATTCCCTCATCCCCATTCCACCATAGGACAACCGGACAAACTGCACGACGCCATAGATACATAGTGGAGATCCCACCCATACGTACGAAGCGACACGCGTCATCCTTCATCATTCGATCTGCTGAGCTGTGGTACTCCTTGCCCGAGTCTGTGTTTCCTATTGATTATAATATTGGTGTCTTCAAATCACGAGTTAATAGGCATCTTCTAGAAATCTAGACAAGCATGATACATCGTAGGCGACGTGATCACTTACCATCAGGTGTAACTGTAGTCAAATGTTAGGCTATTAAATATAAATAAAAGAAAAAAAAGAAAGTCAATAGTTGCTTCGAGGGAGCGAGGTACGTCAAGCTTTCACTCTTAACAATTCCTATTGACTCTCAGGCGACCCACTTTAAACTCTGAGATTAAGACATAATTTCCCCATCATCAGAGACATGGACAAGCTGAAAGCCGGCGTCGGCGAGCATGTGGCGATGACCGCGTTCCTGTGTGGCACAGTGGTTCTGGGCAGCGCGCTGGCGCTCTCTTACGGCTGGCAGCTGACCCTGGCCGGCCTGTCGGTGGTGCCGATAGCAATAAGCGTCGCTGGGATCGTGTCTAAGGTAAGAACTATTGGTGGCTTAAGTGCTGGTCTGTTTATTATGCTGGTGTCTTTAGGAGTGACGTCGTGTCTAAGACAGTCGCCGTCAGATACATTGGAGCAGACAAAATGACCAAATATATCTGAACAGTTTAAAATGTCAATTAGTTCCATACACTATAAGTTACCGTTAGTATCTGAACATTCATTACTTCATTAATATCTGGGCAGATGCTACTCAATAACTCCTATACACACATACAAACATACATAATGTCACGCCTTTTCCCCATGGGGGTAAGCAGAGATCACGTAGTTCCATTTGCTACGATTCTGACATACACCTTTCGCTTCTTCTACATTCATAAGTCTTTTCATACACGCTCGTCGGTTAAGGGTGCTGTTTACCTGACCTTTTGTTAATACATTACCAATCTGGTCATGGAAAGTCCGCCTAGGTCTATACACACAACACGTCAATAATATCTGAGCACTCATAACGTCAAGGTATTTACGTCTATGGTCTTAAATATCTGAGCAGTTGAGGAAAATTGCAGAAGAAAGTGCTATAAACTTTACTATAAATACTTTTTTAAAAATATGAACTTTTAAAATAGTTGACTGGCTCGATGGCGCATTCGGTAGTGACCCTGCCCCATGCGCCAAGAGTTGTGAGTCCGATCTCCACCCAGGACAAACATTCGTATGATGAATACTTGTGTTTGTTTTGTGTCTGGGTGTAAATATTAAATAATAAATATATAAACAAATTCGCCAGACTGACACACCAATTCCTTAGTTCCAAAGTAAGCATATGCTTGTGCTATGGATACTAGGTGAACGGATAGACATACTTAAATACGTTTATAAACATCCATGACTCGGGTACAAATGTCCATGTTCATCACACGAAACATTTGCCCCTAGCGGGAATCGAACCCGCGACCCTTGGGTTTGTGGCCAGGGTCTCGGACCACTAAATATTTAATATATAAGTATATATTTGTAATACCACTGTTGATTCTGATATCCGTAACACAAGTGCTTATGCTATCAGATCAATGTATGTGATGTAGTCGAAAATTTATTTATTTTATTAAATAGTTTTTAATACACATAATAAGATGACGCTGGCAGTTTATTGTGTCAACTATTAAAACCATAATGTTTTTGAAAACGTTCTCATTTACCCAGCTGCGTAGATACACTTGACGCTAAATGTTCAGATATTATTGATTAGTTGTGTGTTTATAAGTTATTGACTAGCATCTGCTCAGATATCAATAAAGTAATTAATGTTCAGATATAAATGGTAACTTGTAGTGTATGCAACTTATTGACATTTTAAACTGTTCAGAAATAATTGGTCACTTTGTCTGCTCCAATATATCTGACGACTGTACACCTGGTAGGCCAATGACGTTTAGGTTTTAACTGACAGGTCTATCTGTGGTATCTGATGCTGTAGGCGTTCCTGGCATCGTCTGTAAGATTAAATTGCCAAGCCTACGTGTATACCTTACGGTTCCAATTGTCTCTAGTCAATTATTCACCTACTCCATTCAATACACTCCAGATATCAGGATCACGAGCTAGGCTAACCCTGGCTAAGAAGTAAGACCAGAAGCGATACTCAGAAGAGGATGATCACATATAATCTTAGAAACTCCCTTCTACACAGTTGGGTAAATCATGGGACGTTTTGAAAATGTCTTTATCTCCGTTTCTTCCTCAGTACCAAACCAGGTGTTCAGCGGAAGAAGTGACAGCATACGGAACAGCAGGACGGGTGGTGGAGGAAGCTCTTGCCGCCATCAAGACGGTACGCGCTTATGCTGGAGAAGAAAAGGAGCTGGAAAGGTAAGGGGAAGGGGTTCTGAATAACATTACTGTAGTGTCGCTAATGCTACTAGAAAAGGAATGAGATTTAACTTAATTTGGGTTTTGGATCAGTTCCATGTCATTTGACGAAATAAGGTTCCATAAACCTGTTCCATTTCAATCCTATCAAGTTAATGTAATGAAGCACAGATTAGAAACAGCTTCCGTTTCTTCTGTAATAAAAAAAGAGCCTTTAAACACTCATTCAAGATCAGGAGTGTTCTTATACACTTTTCTCCCGCTGCAGACACGATTCCTCTCCCAATATTAGTCTCATCGCACAATATTGATGTCATCGCTTCTCAACATTAGTCTCGTCACTCCACAACATTAGTATCGCCGCTCCTCAACATTAGTCTCGCCGCTCTCCAACATTAGTCTCATAGCACAACATTGATGTCATCGCTCTCTAACATTAGTCTCGCTGTTCCCCAAAATTAGTCGCACCGCTACCCAACGTTGGTCTCATCACACCCCAAAATTGATCCTACCGCCCCCGAGCATTAATCTCGCAGCTCCCCAACATTAGTCTCGTCACTCCCCAACATGGTCTCATCGCTAATGAACGTCACTGGCAGGTACGGCTCGTCGCTGGGCGGCGCGGCGGCGGCGGCGCGCCGGCGCGGCCTGTGGGCCGGCGCAGGCGCAGGTCTGGGCTGGCTGCTTACGTACGCGCTCAACGCGATCGTGTTCGCGTACGGCGCCGTGCTGTGCGTCCGCGACATGGACCTGCCGCCCGCTGACCAGGAGTACCATCCGGGAATCATGCTCACTGTGAGTTGTTGCCTATCTAACTATCTCATCATCTTCCTAGAGTTATGTCCCGTGTTTAGACGGGGTCCGTTTAGACATTGATCCAGGATTAAGCGAGTCTGATAATTACATTGAAGCGACTGTCGATCTGACCTTCGTAACCCTAAGATGGGGGAACCAGACCATTTTTGGGTCATGGTTACAAATCCACAGTTGTTTGAATTTGCAGGTTTCATCACGATCTCGATCATCAGCTCGACGGTGAAGGAAAACCCTTCACCGTCGAGCTAGTGGTATAAATACGTACATAGATTTGGAAATCTAACCCGCACTCCTCGGTTAAGAGGCGCGTGTCCTTACCATTGAGCTACCACCGCTCTATCAATTTAACTATCAATCATTATATAAAAAGGAGAAGTTCCCACTGACATATGGACGCACGCACAGCTGTAACCGCTAATGGTAGAACGTGAAATTTGGCAGTTGTTTCAATTCAAAATGCACACTAAGAAGAGATTTTAAAATTGTTCAGCCCTAAAGGGATGAAATAGGGATTGCAAGTTTATATGGAAAAATCTTTGAATTAGCATCGATTTTAATAAAACTTGAGATTCATGCCCTTAAAAATTTTCATTGAATTTTTGTTTCATGGTTTATTGGAATAAACCCCCTAATCCCGCTAGGGGCGAATGTTTCGTGTGATGAACATGGACATTTGTACTCGAGTCTTGGATGTTTATAAACGTATTTAAGTATGTCTATCCGTTCACCTAGTATCCATAGCACAAGCATAAGCTTAGTTTGGGACTAGGGAGTGGATGTGTCAGTCTGAAGAATTTATTATTTATTAACCGACTTCAAAAAAAAGGAGGAGGTTCTCAATTCGACTGAATTTTTTTTTTTTTTTTTTTTTTTTTTTTTTGTATGTATGTTACTCGATATCTCTGAGAATTGTTCGATTCCAAAACTAACTGATTATTGTAAATATTTAAATACGTGTTAAAGATTAATACTTTCATCGAAGCAGTCGATAGAATTTATTTTATACTTTTTAGTGTTTGGACATTTAAATAGCTATTAAGGCAGTTTTTACTTGTGTTTTTTAATAAACATTTTTTGCGGGGTTTTTTGAAGTCGGTATTTATTTTTGTTAATTTACTAAACTTGTACTATTACCCTAACCGCCGTAGCCAATAATGGCCGTAGCCAACAAAAAAACATAACATTCGTTACCCCCCAGATCCTGTTCTGCACATTCATCGCGAGCCAGAACATCGCCATGTGCCAGCCGCACCTGGAGACGTTCTCATGCGCGCGCGGCGCGGCGCAGTCGCTGTTCGCGCTGGTGGCGCGCTCGTCGGCGCTGGACGCGCTGGCGGCGGGCGGCGCGCGCCTCGCGCGCTACAGAGGGGACGTGGCCGCGCACAACTTGTACTTCAACTATCCCTCGAGGTCTGATGTCAAGGTGAGTTGAGGGTGTTGGCCTTTTCAGTGGGTAACAGTGCTGGTCTGATGATTAGAGGTTTTAAACACAAAACAACACACTTAATATCACGCCCATAATCGCCGAAGCGGTAGGCAGAGTCAAAGAGGCAGCAGGCCCCTTTAACTACATTCAGCCAGAAACAAAACTGGGCTGGGTTAGATGGAAAACACTGCAGCGCTGCAGGGCTGCACACACATCAGCGCTTCAAAGCGATTTCCAATACCTGGTATCCATAAGAATCTCACTCACACATGAATAAACGTGGCTTCACGCTGTAGTGTGACAGCGCGGAATCCTTCTTTTTTTACTACTCCGTGTACGAAAAGGACTATCTGAATTTACCTTACTCGTATAGCTCTCAATAAAAATAGTTTTATTGAGAGCTATAACCTCCATGGTCGTGTTCTATCTTTATAGATAGGGATTTCGACTTGCAAGTCAATTGAAATACATCAAAGCTATCAAAACGCAACCCCTTCATAGATTTTGGTATGGGCTTGTCGGTTTATGACATCACTAGTTCGTATAGTCAACTGACTAAATATTATGCAGTTTTTGTAAAATTTAAAATCGTTAACTTAATATTTGAAAATCAATAGGGTTTTATAACATACTATGATACTTTCTTTTACAGAATTGATATTTCAGAATTAAATTAATATGGTGTCGACATCCCAATGAGGGTTTTTTGGATTAAAATATCCAAAAGATGGCGTAACTGTGACTTGCGGTCTTGTCACCCACCTCATTGGTTAGTTGTCAGACCAAACTGGCATGCTGTTAACAAGGAGCCAATAGTGACAGTGATAAGACCACAAGACTCCACCTAGCGGATTTTGTATTTTTAAAAAACCCTCATTAAATATCGAATTTAGACCATTTATTCCTTTGCACACTAACGAGTTTCTATTGACAAAGAGTTCTTACTACTAAGGAGTTTGGTTGCGTAACAGTGTTTCTGTCTAGAAAACCTAGAAATTACATCACCCTTCCTCCCCAGGTCCTCCGCGGTCTCTCCCTGAAGATCAACGCGGGCGAGACGGTCGCGCTAGTGGGCGGGTCTGGGTGCGGCAAGTCGACGTTTCTGCAGCTGGTCCAGAGGCTGTACGAGCCGGACTCCGGACAGATCTTCATTGATGGTCATAAGCTGACGGACTTGGATGTGCATCACTTTAGAAGGAGTATTGGTGAGGAGTTAATTTCTGAGAGCCGTAAAACCGTAGAGCTTGTATGAAAAGGATTATGAATGTTAAGGCGAGAGAGGTGTGTAAGGATCGTGCTATATGGCGTTCGGTTCTCTCGGCCTACCCGCTAGGGAAGTGGCGTGAAGTTTCGTTAGTTAGTTAGATAATTTCTGTAGGGGCGAGCAGAGTCAAAGGGGCAGCTTAGCCTTAGCCACATTTAGCAAAAAAATAAAACTGGGTTGGGTAAGATGGATACCTGTGAAAAAGTAGTGACAAGTGGCTAGCTCTCAAGGAGTATTACTATCAGTTACTATGGATATGGTAAGAACCAGTTGATTGCTTCGTTGATTTAATGGTAGCGTCGCCTAAAGTCCTAAAGGTCTCGGGTACGAATCCCGGGTCAGGCCAATTTGTGGCTGGGTATTTCAATACTGAAATTACTTAGTCAGTACTAGCCTGAAATCAGGCAGTAGGCGGTTTAATCACCCCTGTGCCTCGGAAAGCACGTTAAGCCGTTGGTCCTGCGCCTGACCTCTCTCCGGTCATGTCGGCGCCGTCTCACCGGACTATGAGAGGGAAAGAACAGAGGGTGCACCTGTGTTTACGCACACACTTGTAGGTACATACATACATAACATCACGTCCACAATCTCCGAAGGGGTAGGCAGAGTTAAAAGGGCAGCAGGCCCCTTCAACCACATTCAGCCAAAAATAAAACTGGTCTGAGTCAGATGGAAAATTGTGAAAAAGTAGTGACAAGTGGATAGCTCGCTAAATCACATACCCAACACCCGATATACCATTAGTCGCCTTTTACGACATGCTAGGCAAGAAACACAGTTGGCACATTATTTTTAAGTCCCAGACCAACACGGGACAATGGGTACATAGGGTACATCCACCACCATCACTCCCCCACTTATCCCCTATCTCCCACAGGCGTGGTGGGTCAGGAACCAGTCCTTTTCAGCGGCACAATCCGGGATAATATCCTGCTGGGTCTGGACGGCGTCACTGAAGAACAGATGATTGCTGCTGCCCGCACTGCGCATGCGCATCAGTTCATCACCAAGCTGGCCAAAGTGAGTATACTTTAGTATGTCCTGATCAGATGAGCCTTGGCATTTAGAGTTAAGACATACATAAATCTTGAAGGTTATGATTGAAACAGTTCAAGGTGACTGCAAAGAGTCAAGGTGACTGCAACAGTTTTAAACGACTGCGACAGCTACGGTAATAATAACAGCACGGCAGACTGACTTCAAAACGACTGCAATGGTGCGAAGGAATTGCAATGGTTTCAGGTTCAGGTACTGCAATGTTTAATGTGCCCCAATTGGTTCTAGATGACTCCAATGTTTCAAAGACACTGCAATGGTTCAAGGAGACTGCAATACAATTATTAAAGTAAACCGCAATGGATATAGGTGTCTGTAATAGTTTGATGATTCCAAATATTAAAAAAAACTGCAACACTTCAAGTAAAAATTTAAAGTCTTTAAAAATATATTCGGCCGCATATCCAAAGAATCATAAGCACAACATTCTCATTAGCAACAGCAATAAAAATTACTCCAAACCACTAACTTAATTTCACCCCCCACCAGGGCTACGACACAGTGCTAGGAGCCGGCGGCGCCTCCCTCTCGGGGGGTCAGAAACAGAGGGTGGCCATAGCGCGCGCCATCGTGCGCAACCCCAGTATACTACTGCTGGACGAGCCCACGTCTGCGCTGGACCCTGCTGCTGAGAGACAGGTGCAGTGACGTCATTGTTTGCGATTGTCGCATAAAATACAGCAATACATTTTACTAAAAAAAAAATTGGTCGTAATAAATAATTAACTGTAAAGGCGAAAAAGAAAATACAATTTATTTAGTGCAATACCTAATCTAGTATAACAAAATCAAAAAGTAGTTCCACATAGTATAAACTCGCACAACGATTAACATTTAATCTTTTAAACTTAATAGGCTAGTTGACTAAAATATTTTTTTTAGTCCGCTAGTCAGATTATCAAAAAATATTGAGTTCGTATTTTTTGCTTTATCAAATGCTCGGAAAATAACAAAGATACAGCGCTTCAAAGATCTGGAGTGGGGCGCTTTTACATCACTTGTTACTAAAATTATACAGAACAAGTGACGTCACGCGCACCTTTAACGCGCTGTATCTTCGTCATTTTTGGTTTGCTGAACAAAAGAAAAAATACGTGAGCAATATTTTTTTGTAATCTCTATAATGGACTAATTATTTTTTTTGAGTCAACTTGCCTATTCTTAAAGCGATCTCCTTTGAATTTTGCTCACCCTTAAAAAAGGTCACATGTTGGACTGGGACTTAAAAATAATGTGCCAACTGTATTTCTTGCCTATCACGTAGTAAAAGGCGCCTAATGGTATATCGGGTTTTGGGTGTATGATTCTGTAGGCGACGAGCTAGCCACTTGTCACTACTTTTTCACAATTTTCCATCTAACCCGGCCCAGTTTTTTTATTTGAATGTGGTTTAAAGGGCTTCCTGCATCTTTGCCTACCTGCCTACCACTTCAGAGATTACTGGCGTGATGTTATAAAAAAAGCAAAATTATATACATAACATGACGCCCATAATCCCTGGAGGGTAGGCAGAGTCAAAGAGGCAGCAGGCTCCTTTAACCACATTCAACCAAAAACAAAAAGGCTGAGTTAGATGGAAAATTGTGAAAAAGTAGTGACAAGTGGCTAGCTCGTCGCCTACACAATCACACACCCAAAACCAGATATAGTCGCATTTTACGACAATAAAACAAAATTGAACAGGGGAGTCAGACTAATGAGGGTTTTCAAAAATACAAAAACCGCCAGATGGCACGAGGGTGGCAGAGATCACTGTCATTATTGGCTCCTTGTTGACAGCATGTCAGTTTAGTCTGACAACTAACCAATGAGGAGGGTGACAAGACCGCAAGTCACAGTTACGCCATCTATTGGATATTTTAGTTCAAAAAACTCTCATTGGATCGTGGTTACACATCCAGAGTTTTCTTTGAAACGTTTCTATTTGAACGTGCTGGCTTCCTCATCACATTTCCTCTTAAAACGTGCTGGCTTCCTTATCTCAACATTTCCTCTTCCCGAGATCGGTTTGATTTTATTTAATTATGTTACCAGGTGCAAGCAGCCCTCGACGCAGCGAGTAAGGGAAGAACCACTATTGTAGTGTCTCACAGGTGAGCCCCTTGTGTGCATTGTATTTAAATAATAATAAATTAATATCGGACTACACACATTGATCTGACTCCGAGGTAAGTAGCATAAGCACTTGTGTTACGGATATCAGAATCAACAGTAGTATTACAAAATATAGTATATATTACAATATAAAAACCTATTCATTTCATGACCACCTATATCATCAACTGCTTACCCGCAGACTGTCTACCATCGTCAACGCGTCCCGCATCGTCTACATGGAGCAGGGCGCCGCCCTGGAGCAGGGCACACACCTGGAGCTGCTGGAGAAGAAGGGGCTGTACTGGAAACTGGTGCAGGATGACCTGACGCATAAGTGAGTGTCTACAGCATTGACGATGTAGTGTTGTTGTATTGCCTCTTGATTCCGTAGGAATACAAGGATAAAATATAGCCTATGTTAGCTTGTATGAAAAGGGTTATGAATGTTAAAGAGGCGAGTGAGGTGTGTAAGGATCGTGCCATATGGCGTTCGGTTCTCTCTGCCTACCCGCTAGGGAAGTGGCGTGAAGTTTAGTTAGTTCGTTAGTTTATGTAACTCGCTGATAAAGTAGCTTTCCATTGGCTTTTTTTTTATCGGGCGGGTAGTTTTTGAGCCTATTCAATGCAAACAAACGATCAAACAATTAAATCTTTCCTCTTTATAATAGTAGTATGATAGCACACCACCCGACGGCTAAATGGTCCCGGGTTCAAATCCCAGCTCAGACCAAAAATTTGCGGCTGGTAGGCTATAGATTTAAGGCTGATTGTTAATTTCTTAAATAAATTGTCAAATGGTGATTAGTTAATAAAAATAATTATTAGACATTTACTATATATATTAATATATATTTGGCCCGTGTTGGTCTGTGACTTAAAAAGAATGTGCCAACTGTTTTTCTTGCCTAGCATGTCGTAAAAGGCGACTAATGGTATATCGGGTTTTGGGTGTGTGATTGTGTAGGCGACGAGCTAGCCACTTGCCACTACTTTTTCACAATTTTCCATCTAACTCAGCCCAGTTTTATTTTTGGCTAAATGTGGATAAAAGGGCCTACTGTCCCTTTGAGTCTGCCTACCCCTTCGGGGATTATGGGCGTGATGTTAAATGTATGTAGTGAAGTGCATAAGGTAGCCGTGGTTTATCTAATAAATAAATAAATATCCGACGACATCACATACATTGATCAGACTCCGAAGTAAGTAGCTAAGCACTTGTGTTACTGATGTCAGAAACAACAATGGTATTACAAATATATACTTAAATAAATATATAATAGATGTTGGATATTAACACTTAGACACAGAACAAACACAAGTATTCATCATACGAATATTTGTCCTCGGTGGGGATCGAACCCACATCTCTTGGCGCATGGGGCAGGGTCACTACCGAATGCGCCATCGAGCTTGTCAAATTATTGTTGTCTCAGGTTTAACACGTCTCTCTTCCCCAGGAGCGCGGCCGCAGCCCTCGCAACAGCAGAGGAAGACGACGACGTGGTCCCCGAAGCGCCCCTTAAACGCCGCGACACCGGACTGTCCCGCAGCCCCTCCGTCCGGGAGTCCTTCACGCGGCACGGCAGCATCAGGCGCCTATCAGCCACCCACTTCGCGGTGCCCGCGGTGGACGCGATCAATGATGCTGTGATCCATGCTGTGAGTCTTTTGAGGACAGCTTCTCGGCGGACAAAAAGTCCGTCGTGTGCAGCAGGAACTCCGCGGACTTTATCCAGTGGCAGTGGCGCTGTGGCGGACTTTTGTCCGCGGCGGACAAAAAGTCCGTTGTGTTCTGCAGCGCCCGTATGTAATATATAGCTGATTCATCACATTTCCGTTGTAGGAGGAGCCCGAACCCACCGAAGAGGAGGTTCCCTCCGCTTCGACCTGGTCGCTTCTGAAGCTAAACGCGCCGGAGTGGCCGCTGCTGTGCACCGGCGCCGCCGCCTCGCTGCTGGTCGGCGCTACCATGCCGGTGTTCGCGCTGCTGCTGTCCAAGCTGTACGGGGTGAGTGGGGAGGGGGAGCAGTGACGAGGAGGAGGTCCCCTCTGTGGAGACGAAGGGGCTCAGCGCTATACGAACTCAGTATTAGCTGAGACTACCTCGGTAGTTTAGTGGTAGCTGTACCGCCTACGGACCCACAAATCCCGGGTTCAAAGCCAATGTTTGTGGCTAGTTATTTCAATATTGAAACTACTCAGTAACCGGCCTGTTACTCCTCAGGATATAAGATTCTACCACCAAAGTCTATAACACTAGGAAACCTATTCCTAACCGTTTCATCTCCTCCAGATGTTCGCCTGGACGGACCACGATGAGATCCTCCGCGAGTCAGCGCTGTACGCCGGTCTGTTCGCGCTGTGCGCCGCGCTGTGTGGGACCGTCACCTTCCTGCAGGCGTGGCTGTTCAGCCGCGCAGGCATCGCGCTCACCGACCGGCTCAGGAAGTTGTGCTTCAAGAACTATCTGCATCAGGTAACGGATCAAAGGCTTATTTCAAGGCTTTAGTACTTCTCAATAGATTGTGCGGGAGACGTCAAATGGCCAGGTGGCAATTACCGATAGACTGAGAAAGTACATACATAACATCACGCCCATAATCCCCGAATGGGCAGGCAGAGTCCAAGGGGCAGCATGCCCCAAAAGTAAAGCAGGGCTGGGTTAGATGGAAAATTATGAAAAAGCAGTGACAAGCGGCTAACCTGTCGCCTACATAATCACACACCCAAAACCCGATATACCATTAGTCGCCTTTTACGACATGCTAGGCAAGAACCACAGTTGGCATATTATTATTTTTTGTCCCAGATCAACATAGGACGAAATACTAATAAAATAATAATCCTCATCATCTTGTTCACAGGAGCAAGGCTGGTTCGACGAGCCTTCCAACTCGGTGGGCGCGCTGTGCGCCCGCCTGGCGACGGACTGCGCCGCCGTGCAGGGAGCTACTGGTCAGTATAGCGACGCCTTGTTGATCAGCAACCACCATCAAAGTTAAGGTCCGCATAGACCATGATCCAGGATTGAGCGAGACTGGTAATTAATTACATCGAAGCTTATCAGGTCTTTGGTTGGATCATGGTTACACATCTATAGTTATGTGGATGTGCAGGCTTGGATTTAAGCGATTTAATTGGCTTAAATCCGAACATCATCATCATCTTCCTAGCGTTATGTCCCGTGCTTAGACGGGGTCCGCTTAGACCATGATCCAGGATTTAGCGAGTCTGGTAATTACATTGAAGCGACTGCCGATCTGATCTTCGTAACCCTAAGATAGGGGAACCAGACAATTTTTGGATCATGGTTACAAATCCAAAGTTGTTTGAATTTGTAGGTTTCATCACTATTAAACTACCGAAATAAAAGGCGCTGGTTCTTTTGGTAGAAAAACAAAAAGTGTAATATCTCAATCAAAAAAGCATAACCAATAGTTATCAAAAACATAGACAAAAAGGTATAAAAAGGTTAAAATATATAAAAGGCTAGTGCAGACTTGCACAATCACGATGTTTTCCCTCACCGTAGAGCTAGTGGTATAAATACGTACATAGACTTGAAAAATCCAGAGGTAGATCCCCGGGTTTGAACCCGCACTCCTTGGTTAAGAGGCGCGTGTCCTTACCATTGAGCTACCACCGCTCCCTAGTAGTATTACTTCTTATAGTTTTTTATGTATATTGACTATTTATAAGTGCTTTCTTGAAGCCCATATAAATAGAGATATTTTGAATTTGAATTTGAATTTGAATTCAGCGGCCATAGTCCGTCACGGGGTAAAGACCTCCTTTTTTGACCCGTAATATCTCTTTCAGGCACCCGCCTAGGCACAGTTCTTCAAGGCGTCAGCACCATGTCCATCGGGGTCATCCTGGCCATGTTCTACTCCTGGAAGATGACGCTGGTCAGCCTGCTCAGTGTGCCATGCGTAAGTAGTTCTTTCAGCATTATGCAGTGACGTAGCGTGGCTTCCGCCCCGCTGCGAGGTTGCATTTTCCGCTCCGAGGGAGAGGTGTGCCACAAAGCTACTATACTGATTATTTAATAAAAAAAATGCACATTCGCCGTCAATTATTTAAAATTCGCCATATTGCGCGTAGCGCGGTCGCCACACTAATTTTGGAGAGTATTTTTATTTGAAGAGATACATTTGTCATTTAACACGTTCGCGTGAGCAACCACATGTCCAAAATGTTGCATAACGGCGCAACCTGTTTTCCATACAAAATAAAGCAACGTGTGAAGACGTCGCGCCGTAAGACATACACCATGTAACCAAGCTACACGGCGCAACAAACTACAAAAATGGGATGTAATGCGGCGCAAAGGAGCAACGGTATATGAATTTACTCTTAAATTAGACGTCGGGCGACGTTCCGCCGAAATACACATCATAATCTTTAGGACGTCATAAGACGTCGCGCCGTTTCCTAAGCATATACTCACGACGTCATGCGACGTAGCTTACGCGAACGTGTTAAAACAAAAATTGACGAATTTTTTACAGAACTAGAACCTCTTTTAATTGATTTTGAAGCCGATATAAATAAAGATATATTGCCACAAAATGTAACTGTGATCGTGTTGTATCAGGTGATGGGTGGCATCTGCCTGGAGAGCCATGTGACGCGGCGCACGGAGGCGCGCGAGCGGCGCGCGCTCGAGCGGGCTGCGCGCGTCGCTACCGAGGCGGTGCTCAACGTGCGCACTGTGCAGAGTCTTGGTGAGTGATGTGACGGGATGGAATGGGATTGGATGGAATGGAATAGGATGGAATGGAATGGAATAGGATGGGATGGAATGGAATAGGATGGAATGGGATGGTATGAAACGGTTATAACAGATTCAATGCAATGTAATGAAAAAATAAATAAATGGTTTGGAACGCAACTATACGACCTAGTGGCGGCAATATTTATTATTAGCATACTGTAGTTATATTTCAACTGGAAAGTCTGTTTTCTTAAAGAAGGATTTAGTTCAAAACTGTTTAATCCGCGTTTCTATGTTTTGTAGTTTTATGTTCACATGTACTAATCTAGGCTTACATATTTTCATATAAATAAGCTGAAGACTATTAGGACATTTTCTTTTTTATTTTTGAATACCATTTGATTTTAATCTGGACTGTAACTGTAGTATTGGCTGAATATTAAGCCCATTTCTTCCTTTTACCTTTGGTTTCTACTATTACATTTTAACAGATGGTGATGTTAGGAGTCATTAAAAACCGTAGAGCTTGTATGAAGAGGATCATGAATGTTGTCGAAGCAAGTGAGGTGTGTAAGATCGGGACATATGGCGTTCGGTTCTCTCTGCCTACCCCGCTAGGGAAGTGGTCTATAACTTTCGATATTACAACGATTTTTCAAACGACTTCAAAAAAGGAGGAGGTTCTCAATTCGACCGTATGTATATTTTTTATTATTAACTTCGTAACGCCCCGTTCTCGGATTTTCAATACCCATTTTTTTTTCCGTGCAACTTGTTTTTTTTATAAAAACCGTCACCTGATATTAACAAATACAACTAAAAAAGAATTAGCGAAATCGGTTCAGCTGTTCTCGAGATTTGCGCTTAGCAACACATTCAGCGATTATTTTTTTATATTATAGAGATAAGTATATTTAACAATAAGACATCGCCAATTCCTTGACAAGCTCGATGGCGCATGCGGTAGTGACCCTGCCACATGCGCCAAGAGCTGTTGTGGGTTCGATCCCCACCCAGGACAAACATTCGTGTGATGAATACTTGTGTTTGTTCTGTGTCTGGGTGTTAATATCCAATATTAAAGTATATATTTGCAATACCACTGTTGATTCTGATATCCGTAACACAAGTGCTCAAGCTACTTACCTCGGACTCAGATCAATGTAAGTGATGTCGTCGGATATTTATTTATATTTACTTATAATCTCTCGTCCCCCCTTAGGCGTGGAGGAGACCATCCTCGCCCGCTACTCGGAGGCCCTCACGGATGCGTCGGCGCGCTCGCGGGGCGCCGCCTGGCTGCGGGGCCCCGTGTACGGGCTGTGCTTGTGCGCGCCCACGCTCGGGTACGCCGTGTCGCTGGCGTACGGGGGCTATCTGATCGCGCGGGAGGATCTGCAGTACGAGTATGCTATACTGTGAGTATCTTTTATCTAGAACAGTGGTCCGCTTAGAGAACGACGAACGAGAAGACTTATCTTTTGGTCCGCGGAAAACCTAAAATTTTATTAGATTACAATTAAAAAGAGGTAAAACGTCGTAAAGGGCGAATGGTATATGGGGTTGTGGGTATGTGATTGTGTAGGCGACTAGCTAGCCACTTGTCACTACTTTTTCACAATTTTCCATCTTACCCAGCCCACTGTCCTATATTGGTCTGGGACTTAAAAAT
The DNA here is from genome assembly GCA_951394215.1 of Glyphodes perspectalis. Classification (NCBI taxonomy): domain Eukaryota; kingdom Metazoa; phylum Arthropoda; class Insecta; order Lepidoptera; family Crambidae; genus Glyphodes; species Glyphodes perspectalis. The sequence goes on along the minus strand of OX596230.1, from coordinate 360,725 downwards.
ATATGCCAACTGTGGTCTTGCCTAGCATGTCGTAAAAGGCGACTAATGGTATATCGGGTTTTGGGTGTGTGATTGTGTAGGCGACGGATTAGCCGCTCGTCTCTGCTTTTTCACAATTTTCCATCTAACCCGGCCTATTTTTTTTAGCTGAATGTGGTTAAAGGGGTTTCCTGCATCTTTGCCTACCTGCCTACCACTTCAGGGATTATGGGCATGATGTTATGTAAATATAGAGGCCCCGTGAAACGCAGTGCCTAGGAGCCCCAACATGGTTAATCCAGCTCTGAGAATATACCCACTAAACTAAAGGTACCCCTCGTCGCCATTAATCCATTGACTTATTTATCCCCCCTCCCCCAGTGTGGCGGAGGCCCTCATCTACGGCGCGTGGATGCTAGCGGAGTCCCTCTCGTTCGCGCCCAACTTCGCGGCGGCGCAGCGCTCCGGCGCGCGCATCCTGCACGCGCTCGCGCGCAAACCGAACGTGGTTACTGAGGACACGGCCAACGAGATTCCTGGATGGGTGAGCATGAACGACTTGGACAGCTCTAAGCACAGATATTGGTGTTAGCCGTAGGTTTAGATGCAGATAGGCATTGTGTATAATCAGTTTTGACTTTCGCAGTTTTACAACTAGACACTTCAGCTGAATGTCAGTCACAATTCAAAACATTTTTCAATAATTTGAGATTTTTTCCGATGCGAAATTTTGTATGTATAGATGGATGTTTGTTACTCTTTCACAAAAACTACTGAATGGTTTTTAATGAATCTTTAGAATAATATAGCTCATACACCCGAATAACATATAGGCTATGTTTCATCGATGTACTACGCGTGCGAAGCCGCGGCCGAAGCTAGTTTTTCAATAATTTAAGATAGCGAAATTGACCATTTTTATCTAAGTAAGTAGGTATGTAATATAATTCTCAGGTTAACATTTGATTCTTCATTTCTTGCGTGAAACTTACTTGAAATCTTTTAATTTGAAACACAAGGTAGATAAAAGCTTCTAAGTATTATAGAATTTTAGATCACATTATTAATTTTTTAAAAGGTGATGTTAGGAGTCATAAAAACCGTAGAGCTTGTATAAAAAGGATTATGAATGTTGAAGAGGCGAGTGAGGTGTGTAAGGATCGTGCCATATGGCGTTCGGTTCTCTGCCTAACCCGCTAGGGAAGTGGCATGAAGTTTAGTTAGTTAGATCACAGTTATACAACCTATCAGGCATCTATGTTATGAATACTAGAAATAGGTATTACAAACTTAATCACCTTTTATATCATCCAAGACTCGATTACAAATAACTCTGTTCATCACGCGACCATTTGCTCCTATCGGAATTCAAACCCTAATAGTTTCGGAGTTCAGGATCTCAAACACCTTGAAGTAACGGAAGGACGCCGCGCTGTCAGCCACCCTTATGCATGTGTGAGTGATATTTTTGAGCGTATTTGGAGCGCTTATGTCAATGTGTGATTTAAGTTGCGTGACAAATTGGAGCTGCGCAGATGCTTAAACGTCTAGTTAGTGGCGCGGAGTCCTTCTTTTTTTACTAGTCCGTGCTTAGAGTAGTTTAAAACTCATCATCTCTTCACAGACAGCCAAAGGCGACTTGACCTTCACCAACGTACACTTCCGCTACCCCACTCGTCCCAACACGCCTGTACTCCGTGGGATAAACCTGACTCTGGAGGGGGGCAAGACCCTCGCACTGGTGGGGGCTAGTGGGTGCGGCAAGTCTACGTTGCTGCAGCTTCTGATGAGGAGTTATGACCCTGATGAGGGGAGCTTGGTGAGTACGAGTGTGAATGAGCAGTATTATAAATAAATAAATAAATTCTTCAGACTGACACACCAATTCCCTAGTCCTAAACTGAGCTTGTGCTTGTGCTATGGATACTAGGTGAACGTTTATCCAACATACTTAAATACGTTTATAAACATCCATGACTCGAGTACAAATGTCCATGTTCATCACACGAAACATTTGCGTCTAGCGGGATTCGAACCCGAGACCCTCGGTTTTGTGGCCAGGGTCTCTGACCACTCGACCAACGGGCCAGTCTAGTGTTATTACTATATAATTTGTCTGACAAGCAGACTTGATGACATGGTTCAGAGGCAAATATGATCTATACACCCCTGTAAAAGATGTTGTTGAAAAGAGTAACTACCGAGTTTCTTGCCGGTTTCTTCTCGGTAGCAGCAACATTCCGAACCGGTGGTAGATTAATATTATTAGTTGATGGGACTCGGGACTCGGGACTCGGGACTCGGGAATCGTGACTCGGGACTCGGGAATCGTGACTCGGGACTCGGGACTCGGGACTCGGGACTCGGGACTCGGGACTCGGGACTCGGGACTCGGGACACGAGACTCGGGACTCGGGACTCGGGACACGGGACACGTGACACGGGACTCGGGACTCGGGACTCGAGACTCGGGGCTCGGGGCTCGGGGCTCGGGAATCGGGAATCGGGAATCGGGACTGGGGACTGGGGACTCAGGACTCAGGACTGCGTGACCTTCATTCGTCGATCTAGCCAACAACCATCAGCTTTTCTAGTCTGTCAGGATTTTTACGTGGGACGTGTCCGAAATATTTGAGAATACACTGGTAGAAACTCGACACTCAAAACTTAAACCTGGGATCTCGAGACTCCTGACTCGGGAGTCGAGACTCCTGACTCGGGACTCGGGACTCGGGACTCCAAACTAAGGACTCGGGACTCCAAACTAAGGACTCAGGACTCAAGACTAGTCCCTAATAACTAAGTAACTAACATATTATAATTTTAATATTATCTTCCCCAGCTCCTAGACGGGCACGACATCAAACGCTCGCTCACACTCCGGCAGCTGCGCGTGCAGATCGGCCTCGTGCAGCAAGAGCCGGCGCTGTTCTCGCGCACGCTCAGAGAGAACATCGCGTACGGCGATTGCGCGCGCGCCGTGCCGATGCGGGAGGTGGTCGCCGCCGCCACCGGCGCGAGCGTGCACGCGTACATAGCCGGGCTGCCGCTGGTGAGTGGGGGGGGGACTATAAATACACCTCTGATACAAGGAGCTGGTGTGGGATAGACGCTTCGATTCGGGTTAATAGGAGAAAGACTGCTAAGGACAGAGGCATCTATATGTATAAGCAAGCTCGGAGCATTGGCTGCATCGATGATGGATCTTGGGTGGTAATGTGGTGCCATCTATAGACATCTATCTACAACGTCGCAATAATGACAGCTGATACTATAACCATGTCTGGTCAGTCACATACATTTTAGATTTCGTATAGACTTGACACAGACAGATGTCGCTACAGGCATCATTTAGACTGATTGAGAGATAAAACCGAATGAAAACGTTATTATATCGCTTGTTTTTTTATAAAATAAATTATTTACGTAATTTCTTAGATAATTTATTAAATTTAGGTGAAAAACATGAATATAAAATATTTTCTTCAGAAGCAAACCAAAATAATCTTTGTTTTAAAACCATAAATTTTACACAGATGGCGTATTATTACTAAGAAACAACTAACCTGTGCTTGTAGCGCCATCTTGTATTATTTCTGACAAACAGACTAAACTTTGCTGTAGTTCCAATTACTCACCACTGTCGCTGTCCTTGCGCGAGTTATATAGCAGTAACTTTTCAAGTATGGGCAGAGACCCTCTGTTGTACGTAGTATATTATTACTCTGTACTATAACTATCGATAGCTTAGATTTTGTATATATTTGTAATACTACTGTTGATTCTGATATCCCTATCACAAGTGCTTAAGCTACTTATCTCGAAATCAGAGCGATGTATGTGTTGTAGTCCGATATTTATATTTATATTTAAAGTTCCGGTTTGCCCTTAATAAAGTCCATCAACACCGCATCTGACCTTCCCTCTCTCTCCAGGGCTACGAGACGGAGCTGGGCGCGGGTGGCGCGGCGCTGTCGGGCGGGCAGAAACAGCGCGTGGCAATTGCGCGCGCGCTCGTGCGCGACCCGCGGCTGCTGCTGCTGGACGAGGCCACATCGGCGCTCGACGCCAACAGCGAGAAGGTGAGACGACATTACACCTCGTTGGTAACATAGCTGGTAACAACACCTAGCTGGTAACAACACCTATCTGGTGACATAGCTGGTAACAACACCTAGTTGGTAACATAGCTGGTAACAACACCTCGCTGATAATATAGCTGGTAAAAACACCTAGTTGGTAACAACACCTAGCTGGTAACAACACCTATCTGGTGACATAGCTGGTAACAACACCTAGTTGGTAACATAGCTGGTAACAACACCTCGCTGATAATATAGCTGGTAACAACACCTAGCTGGTAACATAGCTGGTAACAACACCTAGTTGGTAACATAGCTGGTAACAACACCTCGCTGGTAACATAGCTGGTAACAACACCTAGTTGGTAACATAGCGGTAACTACCGAGTTTCTTGCTGGATTCTTCTCGGTAGATACAATATTACGAACCGGTGGTAGAATCATATAGCTTTACTTGCATTTGATGATTTATAAGTGTTTCCTTGAAACCTAGATAAATATTGAATATTTTGACTTAGACTTTGACTTTGCAACATGATAACTCGATGGTAATGTAACAGCCTGTTAACAAAAAATCTAACTGGTAGCATACTACCCAACTGGTAACAGAATACCCAACTGGCTCCAAAATACCTCCCTGGTGATATAAAACCTTCCTGTTAACATTATACTTGTTATAAGTTTGTTTTATATTTATTTAAAAAAAAAAAGCCTTATTTTTGTTTATAGCAAATATTGAATGTTAAATTGCGAAGCAGTTTGTCAGCAAGTAACACAACTCGCCCCTTGTCATGTAGTACTTCACTGGTCACATGGCACTTGATTGGATAACACCTCACTGAATACTAACACCTCACCCGTCATAATCACCTTGTTGGTAACAGACTGGCTCGATGGCGCATTCGGTAGTGATCCTGCCCCATGCGCCAAGAGTTGTGGGTTCGATCCCCACCCAGGACAAATATTTGTGTGATGAATACTTGTGTTTGTTCTGTGTCTGGGTGTTAATATTCAGTATTTAAGTATATATTTGTAATACCACTGTTGTTTCTGATATCTGTAACACAAGTGCTTAAGCTACTTACCTCGGAGTCAGATCAATGTTTGTGATGTAGTCTGAATTAATTTATTTATTATTTATTTATAATAGATACCTCAATAGTCACCAATACATTTCTCTCAAAATTCCTTCTTATAAAAATAGACTTGCCATGAAATGTACATGTTTTTTGTTAAAGGATTATGAATGTTGAAGAGGCGAGTGAGGTGTGTAAGGATCGTGCCATATGGCGTTCGGTTCTCTCTGCCTACCCGCTAGGGAAGTGGCGTGAAGTTTAGTTAGTTAGTTCTTTGTTTCAATAAAATCGTTTTTCTTCGCAGTCGGTGCAAGTGGCGTTGGAGGAAGCCTCCCGATCACGAACCACGGTCATCGTGGCGCACCGACTGGCCACAGTGCGCCATGCGGACGTCATAGCCGTCATTGACAAAGGTAAATCGAAATTATGCATTCTGCGCTAATAAATAAATAATTTATCTCATCATCATCTTCCTAGCGTTATGTCCTGTGCTTAGACGGCGTCCGCTTTATAAACCAGGATTTAGTGAGTCGAGTAATTGAAGATTTGAAGCAATTGCCAACCCCAATCTGATCTTCGTAACCCTAAGATAGGGGAACCAGATTTTTTTTGATAATGGTTACAAATCCAAAATTGTTTGAATTTGCACGTTTCATCACGATGTTTTCCCTCACCGCCGAGCTAGTGGTATAAATACGTACATAGATTTGAAAACACCAAAGATCCGTGTATGAGTGAATCCGCACCTTACCCTTGAGCTACCACCCCTACTTTATCTTTCATACTAACTGTTCCATTTTCTTCATCAGGCGTAGTCGCCGAAAGCGGCTCCCACGAGGAGTTAGTCCGCAAACGCGGGCTGTACTGGGAGATGCTGCAGCAACAGGGACCAGTTGGTAGCTCATGAGCGGCCATATTGACGCCGCCATCTTGTCGCCGCATCTTAGAGCTATCATCTTGACGTCGTCACCGCGACGCTGCTATTCTGATAGTTTAACCACGCATCTGACATCGTCACAGAGCCACCATCTTGATGTCGTCATCTTGACGTCGATATCATGTCACCGCCAGCGTAGCCATTTTGTCGACGTAATTTTGACAGATGACGCCATCTTGTCGCCGCCATCTTGGAGCCGGCAACTTGAAGTCGCCATCTCGATGCCGTATCTTGATTTTAAATTAACAATTCCTAAAGTGTACGACTGTAGACGTCTGTATTGATATTCTGTCTGTATTGATGATTTATATATAGACGTAGGTAGAATAGGAATCTATATTGGTTTACGAAAGATTTATTGAAACGGAATTAATGGCTTACAAGTTTCAACAAGTAAAAAGTAATAAATTTATTGCACACGAGAAGTATGAAATACTTAGTAGAAGTAGTTTTTTATAAGTAACTTTGACAAATATAAAAAAAAAATTATATCTAGTGAAATAATAATTCATTTTATCGACAGAGAATTTATACTACAAATATCGAATTGGTATCTAGATTTTATTAATTCTGAACTAATCAATCATTTCATTTCCTAATAGTTATTTCGTAAAAGTGTTGCAAAATTCAACGCAGATTTCGCGATTCCAATGTTAGTAAAATATAGTGCCTTAAGAAAATACAAAATCGAATAATATTGTTGTGATAAGCTAAATAATTTAATGACTTTATTATTATTATTAATTTATGACTGTGATTCGTTTTAAGCAATTATTAAGATTAAGTTTTGTATAATTTATATGAGATGTTTGATGTAAAGATTAAGTAAGTTGACTGGCTCGGTAGCGCATTGGGTAGTGACCCTGCTCCATGCGCCGAGAGTTGTGGGTTCGATCCCCACCCAGGACAAACATTCGTGTGATGAATACTTGTGTTTGTTCTGTATCTAGGTGTTAATATGTAATATTTAAGTATATATTTGTGATACCACTGTTGATTCTGATATCCGTAACACAAGTGCTTAAGCTACTTACCTCGGAATTAGATCAATGTATGTGATGTAGTCGGATATTTATAATAAGTATATTTATTTATAATTAGTAAGCTTGCTGATATAGGAATTTATCTGCCAGAAAAATGACAACATTTGGTATCACAGCTCTGGTGTTGCAAATTTCCATAGAACACCATAGGCAATGGTAATCACTTACAAACATACACATGGTCATACATACATAACTTCACGCCTGCAATCCCTTATGGGGTGGCAGACTCCAAGGAAGCTCCTTAAACCATCATCAACCGCACTAATCTTTATATTAATATGTGAAGCAAAAACTTTGTACCCCTTTTTATAAGAATAACGCGGTCGGAGGAGTATGTGATTTGACACAGTTAAAGTTTATATGGAGAAGGAGTGCAGAAAGCTAATATTACAAAAAATAATGTATTAGCAATACTTTAAATAAATGAAAAAAAACTAATACCTAGTAAAAGTTAGAGACACCAATTTGTAGATGTCATTCGTTATTTCACTTCGTAAACAGGCGATGACATTTTAAAATCATCTGTATTGTAAATTAGAACAACTATTATCTTTTTGAAAAGTCTAGCCTTAATAAGGGTTTTTTGAATTAAAACATCCAAAAGATGGCGTAACTGTGACTTGCGGTCTTGTCACCCTCCTCATTGGTTAGTTGTCAGACCAAACTGACATGCTGTCAACAAGGAGCCAATAGCGACAGTGATAAGACCACGAGACTCCCTCGTGCCACCTAGCGGAGTTTGTATTTTTAAAAACCGTCATTACAAGAAATATTTTGTTTTATTTGTCTATCTTTAACATAAATCGATCTCTTTCGAGTCTATGCTATATTAAATTGCCTTTAAATATCTGTTCAATAATATGCTCTTCTAATTGTGATACCTATGGACGTTAGAATGGGGTACTTTACTCAAGATTTTTTATGACCCGCAAGTTAGATTATCAATAAATATTGAATACGTATTTCTTGCTTTATCTAATACTCGAAAAATTACAAAGATACAGCGCTTCAAAGATCTGAAATTAGGCGCTTTGTGTCACTTAATACAATAAAGCTTCTCTATTCTATTCTATTCTATACTTGGGCGGTAAAAATGTTACGCACCTAGTGACGTAACGCGGTACTTTAACGCGCTGTATCTTCATCATTTTTAGTTTGCTGAACAAAAGAAAAAAATACGTAAGCAATATTTTTTAGTAATATCAATGTGTAAGCTATAAAAAAAATGAGTAAAATAGCTTATTGCATATTATTGTAATGTTTTGAAATGTATGATGCTTTCTGTGATCAAGAGCATCCGTTTCAATCAACAAATTAATTTCTGACATCTTTATCTTAGTATGAAAGTGACCAATCTCAAAAAGTACACATTTTACTAATTTTTTATAAAACGTAGTAAATTGAGTAAAAAAATTTTGGGGTAAATATACAGGAATTTTGAGTTGGTCGCTTTCATTCTAAGAATGCGAATATTATGACTTAATTTATATTACTGCATGTAATTTTATGAATGAAATGACTTATTTCTAAGTGTTGGAATAAAGAATGATAAAGCAAATAAACAGCGATCAAAAACAAACCGTATGTATATTAAACCATTAGTATTATAAAATGTTTATTTTTGATACTTAATTTATATTTTATCTATAAGATATACATTTATATTTAAACGTTTAACTATCATTCACCTTGTTTAATTTTCAAGAATGACATCCTATGCTTCTGTATACGCCGAACTTAAGATCAAGTAGAAAATCTTAATTAGTATTTAACACTTATTAAAAACTGCTACTTTTTTGACCAGCTCGATGGCACATTCGATAATGACCCTGCCTCATGCGCCAAGAGTTGTGGGTTCGATCCCCATCCAGGACAAATATTCGTATGATGAATACTTGTGTTTGTTCTGTGTTTGAGTGTTAATATCCAATATTTAAGTATGTATATATTTGTAATACCACTGTTGTTTCTGATATCCGTAACACAAGTGCTTATGCTACTTACCTCGGAGTCGGATCAATGTATGTGATGTCGTCGGATATTTATTAATATTTAGTTATTTACGTTAAGCCATACTGAAAGATGAGGCAGTACTTACATAGTTGTGACGTAGGAGATATTAGACTTATGTCAAATTAAGTGGCTTAAATTTCAATTTTAGAATAAGTTACATGTCAACTTAGATGAGTAGCGATGAATGTCAATTTAATGAGGATTTTTTAATTGTCACATAAAAATCAAACGGACTGAGGTAATGTGTTACATAATAGAGAACATCATTCAGTATTTTACTTAACAGGTGACTTTTTAATCATCATACATACATACATACATATTATTACGACCGTAATTCCTAAAGGGGTCGGCAGAGTTTAAGGGACCCCTTAACCACATACAGCCAAAAAATTAAATTGAGCTGGGTTAGACGGAAAACTGTGCAAAGCAGACAAGTGGCTAGCTCGTCGCCTATACAATCACACACCCATCACCCGATATACCATTAATCGCCTTTTGCGACATGCTAGACAAGAACCACAGTTGGCACATTCGTTTTATTTTCCAGACCAACATGGGGTCATGGGACCATTTAATCATCATATCTTTCTTTACGATTTATCAATTGTCAAAAGGCAATGCTTCCATAGATTTTATTTAGATATTACTAGCACGATATGATATTAAAAGCGGTGGTAGCTCAATGGTAAGGACACGCGCCTCTAAACCGAGGAATGCGGGTTCAAACCCGGGCACTTACCTCTGGATTTTTCAAATCTATGTACGTATTTATACCACTAGCTTCAAACAACTTTGGATTTGTAACCATAATCCAAAAATTGTCTGGTTCCCCTCTTAGGGTTACGAAGGTCATATCGGCAGTCGCTTCAATGTAATTACCAGACTCGCTAAATCCTGGTACATGGTCTAAGCGGACCCCGTCTAAACACGGGACATAACGCTAGGAAGAAGATGATGATACTAACACGATATGACGCCACGTTATGGCGTAACACACTTATCTATGAAAACAATTAACTAACTAACTAACTAAACTTCACGCCTCTTCCCTAGCGGGTAGGCAGAGAGAACCGAACGCCATATGGCACGATCATTACACACCTCACTCGCCTCTTCAACATTCATAATCATTTTCATAAACAATTAATGAACGTCTTAAGGTGTTATTATTAAAATAAACAATATTTAAGAACTCTTTAACTATGATGCCTTCATACTAATATTTTACTGTTAATTATTATTTGACTTTTAAAAAATCAGCCTTTAGTTAAATTTTAAAGTGATAAGGAAATCGTCATGTGATATTGGAATAAAAGAAACATTATGTAGATAAAATTGTTTTATTTAATTCACGGACTAGTAAAAAAAGAAGGACTCCGCGCCACAAACTAGACGTTGAGGCATCTGCGGAGCTTTAACTTGACACGCTAATTACATCACATAATCCGATATCTGGTATCCGTAAGTCTCACTAACACATGCACAAGGGTGGCTTCACGCTGTAGTATGACAGCGCAGTCCTTCTTTTTTTACTAGTCCGTGTTTTCATTTTAAAAACTTGAAATCAACAATTTTTACTTAAGACAAATATGCCATTGTTTTAACAAGACATATATAGAATGACATATTCATTAACTGAAATAGGAAGATTAATGATACTATATAGCAGGGATTCCTAAAGTGGGTTAGGTAGCCTAGGGGTACCGTAGAATAGGTAGTAGGGGTCCGCCAAATTAACAAACATACATAACATCACGCCTATAATCCCTGAAAGGGTAGGCAGAGTCAAAGGGGCAGCATTACCCTTCAGCCACATTCAGCCATAAATAAAGCCGGGCTGGGTTAGATGTAAAATTGTGAAAAGGCAGTGACAAGCGGCTAACCTGTCGCCTACACAATCACACACAAAACCCGATATACCATTAGTCGCCTTACGATACGCTAGGCAAGAACCACAGTTGGCACATTCTTTTTTTTTTGTCCCAGATCAACATGGACCAAGTCCCAGACCAACATGGGACAAAAACCAAATTAAATTAAAAAAAAAAGAATTACTTACATAAATTTAATGTTAATCTGTAATCATTTGATACGGGGTTTCGTAAAATGAAAGTTATTTGCTTGGTGTTCCGCTATCTATAAAGTTAAGGAACCCCTGCCTTACATAACTAAGTTAAACTAAGTCAAACAACAACTAAGTTACAGAACTAAGTTAAACTAAGTTAAACAACAACTAAGTTAAACTAAGTTAAACAACAACTAAGTTAAACAACAACTAAGTTACATAACTAAGTTAAACAACGCACACCCATCATTTGGTCTCAAATCTGAACACCCTTTGTACCATAAGTACCAAACAATGTCGAAGACATTTCTCAGTACACCCAGTCTTGATAAAACTTGGAAATATAGTTTCCCAAACAAACTTACGATTTTATCCTCCGAGTTGCATGTTGAGTTAGACTAAGTTAACAAATCAGGTATTATGTAGTATAATGCTATAATCACACTTTTGTATAAACACAGAAATACACCCGGAGGCACTAACGACCTCTAAGCTGGTCCTGGGGGGGCCTCCTGTTTCTTTTTACCCAGGATGCGTTACGCACCGTCCAGCTGAAACCGGGGGGCCCTCGAGATGGTAGGAGGACCCTGCTCCGACTAACATGCTAGTGGGCGGGGTATACCGACTAAACCCCTGGGATGTACCTCTACACCTTTATGTAAGGTGCCCGCGGGATTGCGCAACGCACACCACCGTGAACACTCCAGCGTTGGCCCTGCCAGAGCTGGGCCTCCCGCGCCTGGGGGTAGACGATCCGGCACACGGAAATCGTCTCCCAGACCGGCGGAACCGCAAGACAGGAGGTCCGCTAGACAATGTTAACCATGCTGGACCCAGGGTCATGCGTTAGATCCAGCAATAATCCCGCTGAATTGCAGTTTAAGTACAGCTAATGAGCTCAATTGTCTTACTCCAAATTATGCATGTATGCTGCTATGGATACTAGGTAATGGATAGACATACTTATCAGCGGGATTCGAACCCGTGTACTTCAGTTTTGTGATTTAAAACCACTTAACACACCTAATATTAAATAAAAGTTGTGACAACATTACAATTAAAAATACTAAGTAACAACGTAATATTCTAAAGTACAGTCGAGTTGTAAATACTTAACGCAGTAAGTCCGCGTCCGTTAGCAGGGCGTTAAAGGTCATTCACCTCCTTAAAAAGATAAGTTTAGTACTTTACGTTTTCTTTTTATCTACTGCCACAAGGTATTCAAGATTATGGTTCTAATAAATATGTCAATAGATAGCGTTGATCGAACACGCAGAAACGCCATTTGTTGACACATTTGTAAGTCAATCTTGACTATTTTGTGGCATATTAGACAAATATCTATAGTCATCACAAGCAACTCAAAAAAACTTAAGAAATATAAGTTTTCTCTTAAGTACACCACTTAAGTTGCATCTCAAATCGACTGTACTCCCAAAAATTTAATAACACTATTAACCCTAAGAATTGGTAACGCTAGCTACGATTTAAAAAAATTGAACTCCCTAATCAAGAAACTTGGACCGTATTGCGTATAATTAGAGCTCGAAATTGAATGAACTATCTAAGACCTAAGGCCACCTGAGTTTCAAAATCACTATCTTTCTCTACTATCTATAAGACAACACGTTATACTCATTTGTACCAAGATCGAGGCAGTAAACCATATCGCAGATGTTTCTATGAAAGATAATCTTAATGGGGTATTATGTTCAAAAAATTTAAGTAAGTTAAGTTAGATTATCAAAAAATATTGAATACGTATTTCTTACTTCATCTGATACTCGAAAAATTACAAAGATAAAGCGCTCCAAATATCTGACATTTAGCGCTTTACGTCATTTGGAAGGTAATATTTAAGCACCTAGTGACGTCACGCGGTACTTTAACGCACTGTATCTTCAACATTTTTAGTTTGTTAAACAAAAGAATAAATACGTAAGCAATATTTTTTTGTTATCTTAATAGTGGACTATTGAAATTATTTGAGGAAAATAGCCTAACAGGAAATACTAATTCCTCAAAAAAATTTACATGTATATAACATATATGGGCCGCTTATACAACGTTATTTTTAGTTAACAAACCTACTATTAATATATACGAAGCCTGAAAACTGTTCGTACAGAATCGTTAATAGTCACAGAATAATAATATACTACGTACAACAGAGGGTCACTGCCCATACTTGAAAAGTTACTGCTATAACTCGCGCAAGAACAGCGACAGTGGTGAGTAATTGGAACTACAGCAAAGTTTTGTCTGTTTGTCAGGAATAATACAAGATGGCGCTACAAGCACAGGTTAGTTGTTTCTTGGTAATATTACGTCATCTGTGTAAAATTCATGGTTTTAAAACAAAGATTATTTTGGTTTGCTTCTGAAGAAAATATTTTATAAACGTGTTTTTCACCTAAATTTAATTAATTATCTAAGAAATGTCGTAAATAACTTATTTTATAAAAAAGCATTTTTTAATAGTGAAAAAATAACGTTATTATTCGGTTTTATCTCTTAATCTGTCTAAATGATGCCTGTAGCGACATCTGTCTGTGTCAAGTCTATACGAAATCTTAAATGTATGTGACCAGACATGATAGAATCGATTGCAATATTTTTAATACTATGTTATTTTTTATCCAAAAAATATTTACGCTGAAATGAGGCAAACCCCACTAAAGACATTTCTTGTCGTCAATAGATGGCGTCGTATTTTTTGGAGCAATTATAACCCTTACACCATCAGGAATAAGGTGTACATTCACAAGCGATCTACGCGTAGTCTTGCGTTACTCCGCAGGCTTCACTGCCACCCCCCCTTCGATTTCAAACTCAAACTTTCTTTATTTACGTAGGCCTAGGTAAAAAGCACTTGTAAATCGTCAACTAATAGGTACAAAATAGAACAATTTGAATCTACCACCGGTTCAGAATGTCGCATCTACCAAGAAGAAACCGGCAAGAAACTCGGTAGTTACTCTTTTCAATGCCAGATTGAATAACAAATTAATATTTATACCAAGTCATACAGTTAATGATCGTCAAAGATTCAGCCGAGTATTATTATAAGTAAAAAATAAACCAGAGCAGACCAGCCTCTGAAGGTGGCACTTGTTCACAAGTATGACGTATGTGTCAGCCATCGTTTCACCATATTGGAGGGAATGTAACGACCCGTCACATAACGCCACCTCCCATTAATATTTGTTCCGTGATACTTGCGCGAGAAAATCAGGGCACCGCAAAAAGCTGTAACTTCGTGAGATTTTAAGTTATAGTAGTAGAGCTGGCATAAATTTTTGGGTAGGTATTTGAGGCAAGCTGAAAACTTGTCCCATGCCTCTCCTATTATACCCCAACACGGAACTGCAGACCTGGCTGGGGAGTAGCGGGGCTAATTCAAGATGGATAGATTGTTAAATCACCTGCCAAGGTAGGAAGTCCCACCAAAATAATCTGTCTTTTTTAGAATCCAATTTTTTAGTTTTAAATAATAATCTGAAGGACAGCGTCGGAGTCAAGTTAAGAAGAGGCATGCTCCGTTCGGACATGTGGAAAGAATGGATGACGAAAGATTGGCTAAACAGATATACAATGCGCAAGTGGAAGGATGTAGGAGCCACGGAAGGCCCAGGCTCACCTACCACGACCAGATTGGTCGTGTATTAACAGAAGGTGATGTTAGGAGTCATAAAAACCGTAGAGCTTGTATGAAAAGGATTATGAATGTTGAAGAGGCGAGTGAGGTGTGTAAGGATCGTGCCATATGGCGTTCGGTTCTCTCTGCCTACCCCGCTAGGGAAGTGGCGTGAAGTTTAGTTAGTTAGTTAATAAATAATACCCTATTAACATTTCAAGTTGCCTCAAATACTTTTTTTTATATTTCTTTGCAAAATATATTACTTTAGCACGCGTGTGGTAATGTTGAAACCACGACTATATCGTCTGGCTTGTTTTGTTTTTAATAGGGATGATGACTGCATTAAAAAAATAAAATTTTATTTAGTCCGTCAGTTAGAGTATACAAAAATACTAGCCACATATTTTTCGCTTTATCAAATTAACAAAATCCCACAAAGATAAAGAGCATCAATGTTTAGGAGTGGGGGCTTGCGACGTCACTATTTATTAAAAATTGTACGAAAGTGTGACGTCACGCGCAACTTGAATGCATTGTATCTTAGTCAATATATGTTTGAGAAATAAATAAAAAAATACGTATTCAATATTTTTTTATAATCTAACTGACGGACTAAACAGAATTTTTTAGTCATCTTGCCTATTCTTTAAACATAGACTACGACATATAAAAATTGCATATTGCCTCAAACATATCTGTGAAAAAATATATATTAAAAAAGAAAAATAAAAAAGAGAGCCCCGCTGTATAATAATAGAGGTATGGGACACGTTTTAAGCTTGCCTCAAATACCTACCCAAAAATTGGTGCCAGCTCTAACCATTACCATTATAATATGTTTATGCTGATCATTTTAGTAAAAATATTTGACTCGTGATTCAGGTTTCGTATATACACACATAACATCACGCCCATAATCCCCGAAGGGGTAGACAGAGTCAAAGGGACAGCTGGCCCCTTTAGCCACATTCAGCCAAAAATAAAATTGGGCTGGGTCAGATGGAAAATTGTGAAAAAGTAGTGACAAGTGGCTAGCTCGTCGCCTACACAATCACACACCCAAAACCCGATATACCATAAGTCGCATTTTACGGCTAGGCAAGAAAACACAGTTGGCACATTATTTTTAAGTCCCAGACCAACATGGGACTTCATTCAGGTTTCGTGTATACCAACAATAACGTTGCATTTATCATGCCCAGTTTCTTTTTGCCCCCCCTGGGGGGCAAAGGACCCTTCCTTTTCCAGCTACCACCAGCTCAACATGATCACCAAGTGACGCAGACACTTTAACTCCTCTCAATTCGCCTCCTCCTCATCGTCGTAGTCGGCGATGGCGGCCAGCAGCAGCGCCTGCGCAGGCGCCACGAACACGCCCGGCAGCCGCGCCAGACCCGCCGGCACGCATGATACTGACGACTCCCAGCCTGACATACATACATACATACATATACGCAGAAACACATACGGAGCGGGCGAGCGAGTTGAGCGAGTTGAGCGAGTTGAGCGAGTTGATATGAAACTCCACCATTAGAAAACGTCTACTAAACGCGTGCTGTGCAGCCCACGACTGTTGTCGTGGGCTGCACAGCATCGACCACCGACGCGCATCACCGGAGGAGCAGTCGTATAGTCCCGACAGTGGGGATACCGGCTCCTCCGGAACTGCGCCGCTGGAGGCCACGTTGGGGTTTTAGTCGGTTCGAGTCCGACACACCGCCCTCTGCTTCCCCGAGCAGAGGGTGACGGTTCGTGGGAGTTTCCGCAACTAAAAAAAAAAAAAAAAAAAAGTTGAGCGAGTTGAGCGAGTTGAAATGAAACTCCACCATTAGAAAACGACTACTAAACAGGAGTGAAGATTTTATGCTATTCTATTGATGTATTTTTAACTCTTTCACCGCTCTGCTGCCTCGCTCCGTTCCGACAGACAGGCAGCCTATATACGGCCTAGATTTTCGGAGCTGATTCAATGCAAACAAACAAATAATCGAATCTTTCCTCTTTATAATATTATAGTGTAAAATTGTAGACAAATAGTTGTTGATTAAACAAGAGAGCGGTGGTAGCTCAATGGTAAGGACACGCGCCTCTTAACCGAGGAGTGCGGGTTCAAGCCCGGCACGTACCTCTGGATTTTTCAAATCTATGTACGAATTTATACCACTAGCTCGGCGGTGAGGGAAAACATCGTGATGAAACCTGCAAATTCAAACAACTTTGGATTTGTAACCATGATCCAAAAATTGTCTGGTTCCCCTATCTTAGGGTTGCGAAGGTCAGATCGGCAGTCGCTTCAATGTCATTGCCAGACTCGCTGAACCCTGGATCATGGCTAAGCGGACCCCGTCTAAACACGGGACATAATGCTAGGAAGATGAAGTTGTTGATTAAACAAGCATTTTTCTTTCTGGGTGTATGTGGTATAAATACATAACATCACGTCCATAATCCCCAAAGGGGTAGACAGAGTCAAAGGCCTCTTTAACCACATTCAGCCAAAAACAAAACTGGGTTCACTGGGTATCATCCAGTGGCGGATTTACCCTAAGGCCCAGTAGGCCCGGGCCTAGGACGGCCAGATATTAGAGGCGGCCAATCGTGATAAAAATTAAGTGATGACGCTTTAGTACTGAGAATTATGGCCTGGGGCCTAGAGCGGCCAAGACTGTAAATTGCCCACTGGTATCATCTAGAAATATTAAGCCACTAACCTGGGCGACAGAAATCCACACTACGCCACTGATTCCTTTTCCTTTTGGTTATAGAGTACCCTCATCTTTTGAGGTCACAGCCAAGAGGTCCGACTGGGCCAGAAGGTCCCATGTGGCTCCCTCCAAGCTATTTCCCATTTGGTTTTTTGACAGGCCCGTTTCGGATGGTCAGAGACCCTGGCCAGGAAACCAAGGGTCGGGGGTCCGAATCCCGCTAGATGCAAATGTTTCGTGTGATGAACATGGACATTTGTACTCGACTCATGGATGTCTATAAACGTATTTAAGTATGTCTATCCGTTGACTTAGTATCTATAGCACAAGATTATAAGCTTAGTTTGGAACTAGGGAATTGGTTTCAGTCTGGAGAAGTTTTAAGCCCGTTGCACCAGGTCTGTGGGGGACTCATGCAGGTTGAGGCCGGCTGGTTAACGCCACCTGGACTATGCCAGTCCGATCCTGATCAATCCCCTATCCTCCACCCTTCACCCCTACCAGTGCCATATTTGTAACACGGCCAAAATTCTATGTCTCTATTGAAGTACGGTAAAAGAGAGGGACAGCTAATCTCTTATCGACTCTATCCCCTATTATCAAACCTGCATGTAGCGCCTTGGGAACCGCGCAGACAGCGACGGCGTGCGCGTGCGCAGACCCGCAGCGCGCGTACAGCGCGCACGTCAGCGCGCTGCCGCCCACGATCCACACCGCTGCGGGACAGGTGTACGGGGTTACAGGTCAATTCTATAAGGTTACGGGTTAGTCGTAGAGAGTTATGTATAAAGATACAGGGCGGCCATACAGGCCAGTTGTACTATAGAGAATAAGTTGGTTATAGACCTGTAAGTCTGCTGTATAGGGTTACAGGTCAGTTATACAGTTGAACCATAACTACAAGTTAAAGATAAGTTTAACTGGTCTATCATAGACGGTTTCATCATCTGTTGTATAGGGTTGCAGGTGGGTTACAGGTCGGTTTTACAGCTTTAAAGATTAGTTATATAGAGTTACAGGCCGGTTATAGAATGTTACAGGTGAGTTATAAAGAGTTACAGATCAGTTATACAGGGTTTTATTCTAATATGTATCTACGTTTGATGCCGATGTGTGTGTTGGGTAAATTGTACCCAACACACACATCGGCATCAAACGTGTCAATGTTAACTTGTTTAAATGTCTCATTACCTACCATCCAATCAAGTGAGGTGACTCACCCAACGCCAACGTCGCCAACACATCCTGCACCCTCAGGCCGGCGCCCGCGTCGGCTGCGCGCGCGCAGCAGTCCACGTACAGCAGCGCGAGCGAGCACGCGCGCTCGGCGCCGCGGCCGCGCGCGCCGCGCCGCGCGCACGCGCCCGCCAGCAGCGGCGGCAGCGCGACGCACGCCGCCCGCAGCGTCGGGCCCAGCGCCGGGACGGGGGCGCGCCCGCACTTGCACGGGGATGCGACGTGCTTGTTAGTGGCGAAGCGTGGTGGACACAGAGGCATTCCTAGCGTTATGTCCCGTGCTTAGACGGGGTCCGCTTAGACCATGATCCAGGATTTAGCGAGTCTGGTAATTACATTGGAGCGACTGCCGATCTGAACTTCGTAACCCTAAGATAGGGGAACCAGACAATTTTTGGATCATGGTTACAAATTTAAAGTTGTTTGAATTTGCAGGTTTCATCACGATGTTTTCTCACCGTCGAGCTAGTGGTATAAATACGTACATAGATTTAAAAAATCCAGAGGTACGTGCCCGGGTTTGAACCCGCACTCCTCGATTATGAGGCGCGTGTCCCTACCGCTATTTCATACATAACATCACGCCCGTAATCCCCGAAGGCTTAAACCACATTCAGCCAATAATAAAACTAGCCTGGGTTAGATGGAGAATTGTGAAAAAATTGCGACAAGTGGCTAGCTCGTCCGCAACACAATCACACACCTAAAACCCCATTAACTAAAATAAAGTTACTTACATCACAATTTCCCATCCAACCCAGCCCAGTTTTATTTTTGGCGAATGTGGTTTTAAAGGGTTTGCTGTCCCTTAACTCTGCCCAGAGAGATTACAGGCATGATGTATGTAAGTTAATTAGATTCATATATATATCTACAGTAAACAGCACCCTTAACCGACGAGCGTGTATGAAAAGACTTATGAATGTAGAAGAAGCGAAAGGTAAATGTCAGGATCGTAGCAAATGGAAGTACATGATCTCTGCCGACCCCTATGGGGAAAGGAGGTGACATTATGTATGTATGTATATATATACTCACAATCAGAAACATTGTTATCGGCGCGGCGATAAGCGATGTCGCGTAGTTGACGGCGAGCAGCACGAGCGCGACGCCGGCGTCGCGAGCCGCCACCAGCGACAGCCACGCGCACGGCGCGCCCACCGACGACAGCAGCGCCCTGCGACGACAAACGTTGCTTGTTGCGGGCGATAAATAAACATTTATTGATGATGCGCGACAAATGTTGCTTCTTGCGCGGAACAAATGTTGCTTGTTGCGCGGAACAAATGTTGCTTGTTGCGCTTGACAAATGTAGTTTGCTCCGCGTGAGAAGAATAGAGAACTCGCCTGTAGACGGCACCAATGTGCACTCGCTAGGAAACATCGATTCGTGACGCGCGACAAACATACAGCAGTATAGAATGGAACAAAATAGAACTGCTCCAGGGTATCAAACAACTACCCTGGACTGCTCTAGGGTATAAAACAACTAAACAACTACTCTTCCAGGGCAGTCAGATTCACCTACGCCCTATTTCCACTCACCCTCTAAGCACCCTATAGTCCATCGCGTCCTGCAGCCACGCGGCGCTGGCCGCTAGCAGCGCAGGCGCCGCCACGTGCGCGTGGGCCGCGCTCAGCGCCGCGGCGCGCGCGCGCACGGCGCCGAGGCGCGCGCGCCGCCCCGAGCTGTAGTAGATGCAGCAGAGGGGGAGGTACGAGAGGTACTCCGTGCGGAGGGGGCCTGGGGGGCGGGAGCTTGTTAAGGCTAGTTTAGGGCAGCACTTGTTAGGTCTAGATTTTAATAGCAGCTAGCTAGCCTATTGTATCACAAAGAATACAGCTACAATTAGGAGTGTATAAATACGTACTGATTATAAAAAAATATCTGACGACATCACATACGTTGATCCGACTTCAAGGTAAGTAGCTTAAGCACTATGTTACGGATATTAGAAACAACAGTGGTATTACAAATATATACTTAAATATTGGATATTAACACCCAGACACAGAATAAACACAAGTATTCATCATACGAATATTTGTCCTGGGTGGGGATCGAACCCACAACTCTTGGCGCATGGGGCAGGGTCACTACCGAATGCGGCATTGAGCCAGTCAAAATTATAGATTTAATCCTGATAAGAGAAGTCAAAATTATCTCGATAATCGCTGAAATCTGCGTACGCGCATAACTTCCTAATTGCTGAACAGCAGGGGGGGTTGTGGCGTAACGAGAGGCACGAGTAGCGAGTGAACTTCGCACTAGTGGTTTTTATATCTATACTTATAATAAATCTGTAGAGAGGTCAATTCTGTACATGAAATATATTTTCAAAATAACTATCAGGGGGTGATTAGTGATCGATACTGACGCCAAAAATGCAATCAGTAAAATTTTTGTCTGTCTGTCTGTCTGTATGTTCCTTATAGAAACAAAAACTACTCGACGGATTTTAACGAAACTAGGTACAATTATTCTTTATACTCCTGGGCAGGTTATAGAATACTTTTCATCACGCTACCATCAATAGGAGCAGAGTAGTGAAGGGAAATGTTGGGAAAATGGGAGAAGTTACTCCATTTGTTAAGCTTCCGTCGCGTGTGCAGCCTTAATGGTTAAAGTTACATAGAAATCATGTATGACGGAAATAGTCTTTATAATATTAACCATAAACGTGGGTGACACCGCTGGCACAGCTAGTCTATAATAACTATTTCTTGTGTTTTTTTGAAATTCTTTTTATATAAAAATAATTTGAGTTTCACTTTCACAAACGTTTTGTGATGATATATGGTTGCATCCATTTCTAACACTGTTCGCTAACGAATGTATGAATGGTGCTAACATGCTTTATCAAAAATATATTGTCTCTGAGTGAAAAAAAATCATCACAAATTAAAAAAAAAATCCCTCACATTTTTCTAAGAGGGAACAAGAATAATTCTGTGAAATCTAAACTAAAACTAATGCACTATGTGTATTGTAGCTCAAATAGTGCCTTATGTGTCTAAAATGCAAATATTTATAATATGTTTGAATATGATAACACATTATTATCATAGATATTATTAGGAAAAAACTAGCAAGCAATTTTCACATGACCAAGTATTGTGAAGTATTTGGATATATTTTTGAAAACACTTTCGATATATTTTTTCTGTAATTATGTTTAAAAATATTATTTAAAATAAGTAATGATAAAAATCAAGCATTTATTTACCCAATGTATCCAAAACCAAATGAAAGTTTGTTTTTCTAACCATTCACTTCTGTACATGAGAAATAAATAAAAAGCAAAAGTTACACTGTATTTAAATTGTCTATGCTATTATTATTTTAGAGATCTATGCATTCAGTTGAATTATGAAATCTATTTATTATTAAACTAAACTTTAAGACTAGAAACTGTGTTATGTAGCTATAAAAATACATAAGTATAGGTATAGAAATTCAAATTGATTCACTTGATATTTTAAATGACTTTTTATTATAGTTTTTATTCAATTCCCTGTTTGGAATTTAAATATTATTAAATTAAGGTGGCCTAAAATTTAAGATTAAAACTGGCTTAAGTATATTAATTAGCATTATCTGTAAGCTCTAAATGCTAAAACCAAGAGAAAATAGAATATTTCAATTAATTGTTGGGTTTTATTTATTTTAATGTGGCAAAATTATTTATAAGTTGCACTCATAAAAGTTTCAAATGCAGTATAAATAATATTTCATTTGCCTAAGATAACATTTAAAAACCACATTATTAAAAAAAATTACCGTCTGAATCTTAAATGAAATAATTCTTAGTTTTCTCTTGGTCTGACTTTGTAAATTGAAAAGTAATAATTGAATTACATGGCCGAATGGGTGCAATGCGTTCTAGAATGATCTAATCGTTATCATGCAGTTGTTTGCCTCCGGGAGCGCCCACTTTCGGCGCCAAAACAGCCAGAGTCATTGATGCTAAGACTCCCATGATCATCCAACGTTTCCTCAGCTCGTGCCATATATCTAACTTATAATCTGTCTTAGGTTCACTGTACAATCTTTGCTCGCAGTTTATAAGCCCCGTGGTGACCGTAACACAGTCCATTTTTGTCGAAAATCACAGAAAAAGTTGCTTTAAATAAAACTACACTGAGGTTAAATTGGTTAAAGCTCTTTCGTGAATTACATCTATTTCACAGATTCAACTAAAAGAAACTGGCGAAGGAAGACGCGATAAAGGAAGGACTGTATGTATTTTTATTATTAACTGACATGAGACGGGAAAATCAATTAAAAAGTGCTGAAAATTCAAATAGCCGCGCATCTGCATTGCCGTAACCATGACGTCATTTGACAACTGTGACGTTCCGTTATGCAAGATGCTTGTATCGATTTTATAGAACTGTATCATACAGAACTATTTTTCTTGTTGTAATAATCCATTAACGTTTGACTAGTGTTTGATTGTTTTTCTTAAATAACAATAAAATTACAAATATAAAATCGATTGTTTTACAAAAAAATATATGTTACCTCTGAAACTAAATAGATTTGAGTGAAATGAAATTTCTAAAACAGCAGAACCAGAAACATAATGACATGTTTTTCCATCAGCTGTTTCTGTCAGTGTCATTAAAATACAAAAAAATAGCAAATAAATAATTCCAAAAATACTTTTCTGTGCTTATTATCTAAATTGTAGTATTTAATTTGGTTAAGAATAAAATTGGAAAATGTTACCGAATATTATTCGACAAGCCGCCGGCGTAGGAAAGAAAAGCTTGCCACTTTTGAGGTTAGAATCGTATTTGTATTTTTACAACGCAAAACATTGTTTTATTAATACTTTAGTAACGAAAACAGACGAGCAACTCGCATTATTCTTTGAAATGACTTAATTAAAAACATTTACTGAAGTGAAAAACATTTTAGTGAAGTTTTAGTTCATTTGAAAATTGTACACAAATTTTACATAGTTCCATCGTCAAGATCCTTTCTTATAACGATGATTTTTTTAAGAGGACATTATTATTTTGTCCGGAAAGTTACAGGTATAATGCGTAGTGGATTTTGAGCACGGAAAATTAGATCAACTTAAATTTTGCAATGTCTTCACATTTATTATTATTCTATGTGCCTTAATACATAAGTAGGGGGGGTTACTTCCGGAGGGGTTACCAGGGCCGGATCTACGATATGGCTTTTTGGGCTTCAGCCCAGGGCCCCGTGGATTCAAGGGGCCCCCAGCTAAGTCAAGTAAAGTAAAAAATAAACGATAATGCAAAAAAATCCATATTTTTATTAAATTAAACAGATAGAACAGTTTGCAGCCCTGAGAATCCTGCGATTAATCAAACCTATTTAATTCAAGTCTCCGTCTTATACTTAATTAGGTGGGCCCCTAAGTAGTATTAGCCCAGGGCCCCCTAAACTTACAGTCCGGCCCTGGGGGTCACAGCTCCCTTCTATACTGTCTACGGCGCCCCAGGACACCGAGACGCACTGGGTGTACAGTGGGAGCCCCTGCTCTAAACAATGCCCTCTATGAGATATTTTTCCAAGAATATCTCATAACTCTCTTCAATTGTGTTGCAGTTGCGTGAGACACAAAGCTGCTTATGAGGGAGACGGCAAGACGACCGTCCGAGTCATCAACCAGGAACAGGAATTGGGGCTCATGATCGACTCATATGCTACAGTAAGTAAGAAAGAAAGAACATATTTATTTAGCACACAAAAGAAAAATAAAGTTGCAGACGTTGGAGGAAAATAGTATTGTGCGCAAACGGACAAGCGAACACAGGCGCACACACTCGTCCGCTCCCACCATCCACATATCCACAATATATAATCCACAATAACCCATTGTTAGAGAATAGAATTTTAAAATAATACATTATTATTATTCCATTTGTGCTATATTTGTCGGGGATTTAAAAAAAATGTGCCAACTGTGTTTCTTGCCTAGCATGTCTTAAAAGGCGACTAATGGTATATCGGGTTTTGAGTATGAGATTGTGTAAGCGACGAGCTAGCCACTTGCCACTACTTTTTCACAATTTCCCATGTAACCCAGCCCATTGTCCCATGTTGGTCTGGGACTTCAAAAGAATGTGCCAACGGGCTTGAAGCAGCACCCCTCGGTTAAGAGGCGCGTGTCCTTACCAAAATATATCTTTAATTCTAGCGAAATTTTCCACAGGTTTTATTAAAAATAACTTTTTGGTATGATATTATTGTGTTTTGTTTACAGTACGGCTTCAGATTGAACAATGGCATCACTGTGCTCGGCCCGATGGCTATATTTCCCAGGTAAAACTAATATATATTAATGTCTGACAAGCCGACTTCATGACATGGTTCAGATGCAAATATGATCTATACACCTTTGTAAAAGATGTTGTTGAAAAGAGTAACTACCGAGTTTCTTGCCGGTTTCTTCTCGGTAGAAGCAACATTCCGAACCGGTGGTAGATTCATATTATTAGTTGATTTTCCTGTTGAATTGACGGTTTATAAGTGTTTGTTTCAAACCTATATAAATAAAGAGTATTTTGACTTTGACTTTGCTATCATTCACTGATGTATTTATGTTTCCTGTTATTGAACATTTTGAAGTCAAACGTAATTCAATAACCCACGTTGGTCTAGGACTTGAAAAGAATGCGCTAACTGTGTTCCTTGCCTAGCATGTCGTAAGGCGACTAATGGTATATCAGGTTTTGGGTGTATGATGGTGTAGGTGACGAGCTAGCCACTTGTCACTACTTTTTCACAACATTCCATTAACCCAGCCCAGTTTTTTTGGTTGGCTAAACGTGGTTAAGGAGGCTAGCTGTCCCTTTGACTTCTCCCCTTTCGGGGATTGACATGTATGTATGAATGTAATTCAAAATTTAATTCTGAATTAAAGCAGTTATAGTCTCGGTAGGTGAAACCTACATATCCAGATAAACCATGGATGTGTAAATAATTTCCTCATAATTAAAATATTTTTTCACAATGTTGATTCTAGCGGCTTGCAAGGTGTCTGTCTAGTGATATATTGTCTTACAGTAAATCCTGAGGTACTCTCTTCTTCATCATTCATATTATATACGTATATATGACATATATATAATATTTGTAATATTTACATGCATACATACATACATACATACATACGTAATACCACACCCGTAATCCCCGAGAGGTAGGTGGAGTCAAAGGGGCAGGAAGAAGGGGGAGCAGGCCTCTTTAACCACATTCAGCCAAAAAAAATTGGCTGGATTAGATGGAAAATTGTGATAAAGTGGCTAGCTCGTCGCCTACACAATCACACACCCAAAACCCGATATACCATTAGTCGCCTTTTACGACATGCTAGGCAAGAAACACAGTTGGCACATTCTTTTTAAAGTCCCAGACCAACATGGGCCAATATTTATTTATGTGAATACCCATTTAAATCGTGAAATACTTAAAAGATGATGATGATTGATGACGATGTTTGTCGGATGGTTGCAGGACAGTGCTCTCGTGGCAGGTGCGCGGCTCGGAGGACATCAGCGAGGAGTCCCTGAAGCTGTTCAAGATGCTCGAGCCCAAAATTGATCTCCTAGTGAGTGCCTCAAAAAATTTTATGACACTTCTACTTAGTGCGATTATGAGATAGGCAGTGGCACCAGTCCGTTAATAATATATTTTTGGTTTGATTTCAATTTCAATATGCAACACG
The DNA here is from genome assembly GCA_951394215.1 of Glyphodes perspectalis. Taxonomy (NCBI): domain Eukaryota; kingdom Metazoa; phylum Arthropoda; class Insecta; order Lepidoptera; family Crambidae; genus Glyphodes; species Glyphodes perspectalis. Next base: position 334,234 of record OX596230.1, on the reverse strand, counting down.
CGATGACGGACTTGTGTCACTAATAACGGACTTTTGTTCGTGGCGGCGGACTTCTTGCCATCAGCTGCGGACTTTTGTTAGCGGCTACGGACTTTAATCCGCGTCGGCGGACTTTAGTCCGCGACAACAAACATTAGTCCGCGCTGACTCCGGTCCGTTTGCAGGTGATGGGCCTGGAGGCGGGCGACCGCGCGCTGATGGGGCCGGTGTTCCGCGCGGCGCGCGCGTGCCGCCTCAACGTCGAGATCCTGCCCACCGAGCACGCCTGCTCCACCTTCAACTTCCTCAATGCTGAAGGGCGGTGAGAAGATATCCTTATGGCTGACTTGAATTAATTACATACATACATACATACATAACCTCACGCCCATAATCCCCGAAGGGGTAGGCAAAGTCAAAGGGGCAGCATGCCCCTTCAACCACATTTAGCCAAAAATAAAGCCAGGCTGGGTTAGATGTAAAATGTGAACAAGCAGTGACTGCACATCACATACCCAAAACCCGATATACCATTAGTCGCCTTTTACGACATGCTAGGCAAGAACCACAGCTGGAACATTATTTTTTTTTGTCCCAGATCAACATGGGCCAAGTCCCAGACTAACATAGGACAATTTTTTTATTAATGAATTGGCTATAAAGGCCTATGGTGGCGATACAAAACAATAACTTCATGTAGGCGACGAGCTGGTCACCTATCACCACTTGACACGCGTGGTGATTGGTTGGATAATAGAGTAACTATTGAGCTTCTTGTCAGTTCTTCTCGGTAGATGCAACGTTCAACCTGGCGGTAGAATTATTTATTTGTATTTGTTAAAAAAAGTGCGTCAACAGTCGACAGTGGCTACTACACTATTATACAGGATGACTTTTTAGTCACTATCCAAATTTTTTCTAGGCATTAGGTATCGTTAATAGAACACATTTCTGCAAAAAAAAATATAGGTCATATTTTCACAACAAATTCATTTTCCCGACCCAACTATAAATTTCGCATGGTTACCATTTCTAGCGTAAATATCTACTACGCAAAGCGATAAACATCAATGGGCGATGCCTGCGCGGGCGCGGGGTAGAGGCGGGCGCGGGTTGGAGGCGGCGGGAGGGTGGCGAGCGGCGACAAATTATAAAGGTCAAGCAGTCGCCCGCGCATCCCCGCCCGGCGGAAGCGTGCTATTTCCGGGTCGCGTGCGTATTGCAGCGCAGCTCCTGCGCCGCCCGCGATGTATTCCAACCGCGAGTACGAAATAGTGCGATGTTATTTGTTATGTGGGTAGTTTAAACGCAGCGAAAAGCCTTCCTAGCCCTCGCATTCAGGGTGTGGTGTACCCGTCTGTTCCGAACCGTGCAACGATTTTAGCTGCCAATCCAAGGCCGTTAGATCATGGCCGCGGTTCACTACACCTTCACACGCACAAGAACGTGGCAGGCAACGACTACCAGTGGAAATCAAGAAGCAATTTTTAACTTATTCGAAAGAGACCCTCGTGCGAGTACTCGAAATGCTGCCAGACGCGTTGAGGTCACCCAGTACGCCGTATGGAAACTGCTTAACACCGCTGGATTACACCCTTATCATTATCAAAGGTGCAGGCGTTAAGTGAAGCAGACGCAGTGCCCCGCCAAGCCTTCTGCGAGTGGCTAATTGCGCCCCCGACGGATGTTATTATGTGGACCGATAAAGGATTATGTACAACATACTTAATGAACACTGGTGGTCATTCCGAAACCCACACATGATAAGGGAAACCTATCACCAAGCACCAAGTGTGCTCAAGTGCAAACGTGTGGGCCGCGATTGTTGGCAACCGAATACTCGGCCGCGGAGGCCCCGTCCCGTGGCCGGCGCACTCACCTGACCTGACTCCATGTGATATTTTGTGAGGTGAAATAAAAATATGTGTGTATGTGGATGAGGCCCAAAGCCTGGGCGCATTAAAACTGCAAATTATACGAGGATTTGATGAAGTGAAAAGAGACACTTTAGTGCTAAACAAATTAAAAGACAATGTGCAGAAACGTGCGAGACTGTTTGAAGAGAAATGGTTTGCATTTTTAACAATTATTTTAGTATTAGGTAAATAAGTTGATTTTAAATAATTAATTGCAATAAGTACTACTTATTATCGTGAGCGGTGGTAGCTCAATGGTAAGGACACGTGCCTCTTAACCGAGGAGTGCGAGTTCAAACCCGGTCACTTACCTCTGGATTTTTCGAATCTATGTACGTATTTATACCACTAGCTCGATGGTGAGGGAAAACATCGTGATGAAACCTGCAAATTCAAATAACTTTGGATTTGTAAACATGATCCAAAATTTGTCTGGTTCCCCTATCTTAGGGTTACGAAGGTCAGATCGGCAGTCGCTTCAATGTAATAACCAGACTCGCTACATCCTGGATCATGGTATAAGCGGACCCCGTCTAAGCACGGGACATAACGCTAGGAAGATGAAGTACTACTTATTATCGTTTAGTTTCATGTTAAGAGCATAAAATCAACTTTAAAACTTATCGTATTTAAATATTAAAGTACCTAGGTACTATTTAATTTAATCTTCAAGGAGTACCTAATCACCGTAAAAAATAGGTAGGTAAAAAGCCTTTTGCAATCTGACGTTCCTAAGCCCGTGAAAGTATGAAGGGAACATTTTCAACTGAAGGATGTTACTTTACAGTATAGTTTGTGATGTTATCAATGAAATGGTGCGGGGCGGGCGGCGCGGGGAGGGGACGCGCCCGGCGCTGGGGCAGCGCATGCGGCGCGCGGTGACCCCTTACGTCGTCTTTTTTTAGACAACTTTGTAATGCTATATCTCAATATTTTAGTACTGAGTGATACTAAAAGAAAAAATACGTAATTAGTGATTTTAGCTATAGATTATCATATCAAAATTTGGATAGTGATTAAAAATTCTTCCTGTATAGAGTACTCTGACTAACTTCTCAATGAAGTGTTAACCTGCAGTGTTGTTACCTAGTAAGTGTAGATTATTAAGTACGAAATTGTAAATTTCGGCATTTAAAAGAGTAACTATCGAGTTTTTGCCGGTTTCTTCTCGATAGATTCTACCTTCCGAATGGTGTGAAGTGGAAGGTGGTAATGTTTTCTTTTCTGTTTAAATTTGCTATTTATAAGTACTTTTTTGAAGCCTATATAAATAGATATTGAATTTGAATTTGCATCTGGCACCGTGACATATATAGTCTATTTTGTCCGCAGGTGCGTGGCCGCGGCGCTGATTCCGCCCACAGTCGTCGAGATGAACGAAGATGACATGCTGCGCGCTAAGCTGCATTACGCTAACCTATACCAAAATAACGAAAACCAGTGAGCGCCGGCGTGGCGGACTTTTGTCCGCGACGGCGGACTTTTGTCCGCGACGGCGGACTTTTGTCCGCGACGGCGGACTTCTCGGCTAGCATAGCTGATTTTGTCACACATCAATTCAATTCCAGCGGAATACTTATATGATCTGTAGTGGAAAAGTTTTGGATACGCTCTCACTTTTGCATCTTAGCAATAACTTTTCGGCAACTATCTTTTGATAATCTTCAGAAATAGACATTTGTTATTTTAGGCATAATTAGCCAGTGTTTTTTGACTTTACGAAAATGTATGGAACCACCATAAAAATTGTATGGAATTACCTTTATTGTAAATTTATGGTTTCAAATAGTAGGAACACAGTTTTAAAGTCATCTTGAAAATTTCTGAATTAAGCAGATATTTCGTTTATTAATGTGTAAATTTTAGTTAGCCAATAAATATTGATTTAGTAAATTTGTAAATATTAGGATAGCTATATATTTTTTATTGAATAAATGAATTGTTGAGTTACATTTGGATTTTTTTAAGAAATCTTATACAGGGTAATTATTTTGTAAAACATTAACAACTAACTAAGAGTAGATTACTGAGATTATAAACAACGTTTGTTCTACGACTTTTCCTAAATCGACAAGAAATAAGGTTTTCCATACTAAATGACAAAACAGCTGATGTAGTTTGTATGAAAATTCGTTTTGTCCATTCAACTCTTTCAGTCACACTTTTGTATTTTTAATAGCTCAGACATAAAAATTACATATTCGTGTTCAATATGGATTAAAAATAAAAAATAAATATTTTTAATATATGTATTATTTTTAATACATATATATAAAATAATTTTGTGTTTTATATCTTTTTACATAAATATTCTGAATAAATGTTCTTACGCATTTGGAATCAATTTTCAATATTTTATTTACCATTTGTTAAAATATATAATAAATATTCTTGTTTTTTTAGGTGGTTAGTATGCTAACCACCAAGACGGAAAGAGTTAAGAAAAATCGTAGAACAAATGTTATATATCATGTTCGTGTTGTCGCGCTACCACATTAAACGCGTGGTAGTAGTATCTAACAGTACTCTGAAGACACTATCTGACAAGGTAGACTGCCCTAAACAAACTTTCCAAGTTAAAATCATTACTGCAGCAATGAAATAATTTGGATTATTATGTTAAATGATATTTTATAAATACATATATATTTAAAAAAAATAATAATTTCATTGACTTTGTTTATCCATTTCATTTAATTCATGATTTAATTTAATTTAATTCAATTAAGTTTAATTTAATTCAATTTCGTTCAATTCCGTTTAATGTAGGTACCTAATTTTATTTCAATTCATGTCCATTGTCATTTAACGTCCATGTTGAAATTTGCAGTTACTAACATAGTTAATTATTAATTAATAAATACAAGTGACCCTGTATATTGCGTAAAGTGACTAGCAATATATCCTTATAGAACAAGAGAGCCTGTGCGGGGGTATGGGTTAAAAACCGGACACGTATTTTTAGACTAGCTTCTGCCCGCGGCGTTGCTCACGTGGTACATCGATGAAACATAGCTTATGTGTTATTTTTATGTATACGATATACTAACGAACTAACTAAACTTCACGCCCCTTCCCTAGCGGGGTAGGCAGAGAGAACCGAACGCCATATGGCACGATCATTACACACCTAAGATTAAGAGACAAAATTAAAATTTCAGTTAGATGGACGGTTCGTCGCCTACACAATCACACACCCAAAACCCGATATACCATAAGTCGCCTTTACGACATGCTAGGCAAGGAACACAGTTGGCACATCCTTTTCCAGTCCCAGACCAACATGGGAGGTTCAGAATTAAAACCAATTAGAAAGCTAAACCTTTCGTATATTGAAACAGCACTAACTATTTATACAACCGGCAACTCCACAATAATTTACAGACGATCAATTAATATTAATTAAATATTTAATTAACAAGTTCAGTGTACTCCGAGACTGGTTCTGGTGACGACGGGCGATGACATCAGGGCTGCGTCTGTAAGGGAAGTAGTCATCATCATCATTATGTCTAAGTCATCTTATCATCTTCCTAGCGTTATGTCCCATGTTTAGACGGGGTCCGCTTAGACCATGATCTAGGATTTAGCGAGTCTGGTAATTACATTGAAGCGACTGCCGATCTGACCTTCGTAACACGAAGATAGGAGAACCAGACAATTTTTGGATCATGGTTACAAATTCAAAGTTGTTTGAATTTGCAGGTTTCATCACGATGTTTTCCCTCACCGCCGAGCTAGTGGTACGTACATAAATTTGAAAACAGGTACGTGCTCGGGTTTGAACCCGCGCCCCTCAGTGATGAGGCGCGTATCCTTACCATTGAGCTACCCCCGCTCTAAGTAAGGGTAGAGAGAGACCGAAACGAAACAAATCAATATTCAAATCTAAATACGGTACCTCATCTTTTAACCAAATATTAAATTATACTTCAACCGCTTTGGAGATTACCCAGTTTATTTTTTTTCGAATATGACCATTTACAAAAACGATATTCTGCGCAGATGAAATTCTTTCGCGTTGAAAATGTAATTTCTCACAATAATTTGCGAAAATGCCAATATTTATCCTCCACTCGCCTATAGGAAGTCTGCGCCGACCCCGAACTGCACGCCGGGCGCGCTGGCGTCGCCCTTGCGCGCGCGCAGCGGCACGCAGTAGTTGAGCTCGAGCCGCGCCGCGCGCCCCAGCCGCAGCGCGACCCCCGCGCCCGCCGACACGCGCGCCTGCCCCAGCGCCTCCCACAGCGACGGGTCGTCTGGGGGACCGCAAGTGCATTCTTAATCGCCCTCCCCCTTGCTCTGCGTACATTACAATGCTTCCCACAGCGAGGGGTCATCAGGGGGACCAGGTGTATAATGCTAGCGGCTTCCATAGGCACTCCCTCCCCAGAGATTTACTAACAACTTACCCCTCATCCTATAGCGACAGGTCCTCTAGGGTTACCAGCAACCTTTATTTTTCAACAATGACCCCTGGTCACTACCAATGATAGTGCAACAATCCGGCCCTGGCTAAGTGCGTTGGCGCAGGTCGGTCGGCGCGACGTACTCACCCGGCTGCGCCAGACAGCCCACGTTGACGAACGCGTGCGAGCGGAACAGCGCGGCGAGCCCGCTGCGCGCGGACGCGAACGGCAGCGGCGCGAACACGTGCGCGCCGCACGCCCAGTACGTCTGCTCGGCAAAGAGACAGTATTATTATTACACTAGCTGTGCCCGCGGGTTCACACGCGTTTATGGTTAATATTATATAGCCTATAGCCTTCCTCGATAAATGAACTATCTAACACTGAAATGAGTTTTCAAATCGGACCAGTAGTTCCTGAAATTAGCGCGTTCAAGCAATCAAACAAACAAACTCTTCAGCTTTATAATATTAGTATATTAAAGTAAGTAAGTATAGATACACTGAACAGAACATTAAGTGGCACCTATGACAGGCAATCCTGGGTAGATAGGTTTAAAAGACCTGCTAGGTCGCTCACCTTGCCTCCCGTAGCCTGCCCATCGCAGTGGGGCCCGACCCCCCTCTGCCGGAAGCCGCGCACCGTGGTGGGCCCCCCGAGGAAGAAGTGGTCCGGGATCTCTGTCCCGAACATGTCATGGAGGACCCCCAGAGCGCCGGTCAGCTGTAGGACCTGGGGTCAGAAGGAAACTAGTGAAGTCTACGAAAACAATATTTTTTATTATTGTCTCATACTTTTAGGGGTCAGTAGATTGACCCCTAAACTTGAATGTTGACCCTTAGGATGTCTAGATGTTCTTGATTGTTGTCTGAAACTTACCGCAAAGTGGATTTTTCGGGGTAACCCTATATAGATAGGGGTTCCTAAATGCATGGCGCCAGAATCTAGGGGGTCTCTTAAAAAACGTCTATTTTTTTAATCCTGTAGAGATCCCTTAATTACTGTTTGAAGCTCAAAGGGGTCCCTAAGATAATTTCTTTTATCCATAAGGGTCATTAAGTAGATGTCTTGGAGTGTTCCAGGGGTCACAACTCAGCCAGCTCGGAGCTGAACGTGACGTGACGTCTCTCGCCTGTAGGGGTCGCCGCACCCACCAGCGCGTCCGTCAGGGGCAGGTTGCCCTGCGCGGCCAGCTCGGTGCGCAGGTGCGCGACGCCGCCGCCCAGCCCCGCCAGCTCGGAGCTGAACTGTTGAGGGGTCACTAGTGACGTCTCTCGCCTGTAGGGGTCGCCGCACCCACCAGCGCGTCCGTCAGGGGCAGGTTGCCCTGCGCGGCCAGCTCGGTGCGCAGGTGCGCGACGCCGCCGCCCAGCCCCGCCAGCTCGGAGCTGAACTGTTGAGGGGTCACTAGTGACGTCTCTCGCCTGTAGGGGTCGCCGCACCCACCAGCGCGTCCGTCAGGGGCAGGTTGCCCTGCGCGGCCAGCTCGGTGCGCAGGTGCGCGACGCCGCCGCCCAGCCCCGCCAGCTCGGAGCTGAACTGTTGAGGGGTCACTAGTGACGTCTCTCGCCTGTAGGGGTCGCCGCACCCACCAGCGCGTCCGTCAGGGGCAGGTTGCCCTGCGCGGCCAGCTCGGTGCGCAGGTGCGCGACGCCGCCGCCCAGCCCCGCCAGCTCGGAGCTGAACTGCACGCGCGCGCCGCGCGTCGGGAACACCGGCTCGTCGCGGTGGTCCACACACACTATGTGCCGGATCACGGATTTCATCTGAGGGCCTGAGGGCGAACGAAATAAGCAATGAGTAGTCTGAACCTAGGTAATTGCTTAGGTGCCTTTAAAAGATATGGCTTAGGGCGCCATGGAAACTTCTCACTTGAGGCGCAAAATTTCTCCGTGAGCGAAATTAAAACTTGTCGTCTACGGCGCCATTGGAATCTGTCGCCTAGGGGGACGTAGAAAACACTTTGAAGCTTGTCACAGAGGACTCTATCACAGCTTATTACCCATGGCTCCATCAAAGCTTTAATCCTGGTACCAGTCGCTGGGGGAAGGGGAGGGGGGTATCAGCGCGCAGAATCTTGAATAATTGAATCTTGTCGCCTAGGAACCGCAGGAACTTGTCACTTGTAGCGCATCTAGATCTCCATCAAAATCTATGTCCTATGGCACTACTGGTACCAGTCACTGGGAGGGGGGGGTCACTCACCACTGCTTTCGCGCACCATGAAGCTTATCGCCTAGGAACCGCAAGAACTTGTCACTTGTCGCGCATCTAGATCTTCATCAAAATCTATGTCCTATGGCACTACTGGTACCAGTCACTGGGGGGGGGGTCAATCACCACTGCTTTCGCGCACCATGAAGCTTGTCGCCTAGGAACCGCAAGAACTTGTCACTTGTCGCGCATCTAGATCTCCATCAAAATCTATGTCCTATGGCGCTACTGGTACCAGTCACTGGGGGAGGGGTCACTCACCACTGCTCTCGCGCACCATGACGCTTGTCGCCTAGGAACCGTAGGCATTTGTCACTTGTCGCGCATCTAGATCACCATCAAAATCTATGTCCTATGGCGTTACTGGTACCAGTCACTGGGGGGGGGTCACTCACCACTGCTCTCGCGCACCTTGAAGCTTGTGGTCTTGCTGAGCACCGACGTGTCGCGCACCATGCCCTCCCACTGGATGTTGTGTTTAGTCTGTAGCACAACACATCTACATTAACGCGAGAGGCAATAACTTTGTACCACTTTTAAAGAAAATTACGCGAGCGGTGGTAGCTCAATGGTAAGGACACGCGCCTCTTAACCGAGGAGTGCGGGTTCAAACCCGGGCACGTACCTCTGGATTTTTCAAATCTATGTACGTATTTATAGCACTAGCTCGATGGTGAAGGAAAACATCGTAATGAAACTTGCAAATTCAAACAACTTTGGATTTGTAACCATGATCCAAAAATTGTCTGGTTCCCCTATGTAAGGGTTACGAAGGTCAGACCGACAGTCGCTTTAATGTAATTACCAGCCTCGCTAAATCCTGGATCATGGTCTAAGCGGACGCCATCTAAGCACAGGACATAACGCTAGGAAGAATATGATGATAACGAAAATTACGCAGAGATGGAAGAGTGTGCGATTTGATACACCGTTTCAATGGAGAAGGAATGCAGTCCGAAGTTGTTCTAGGACTTAAAAAAGAATGTGCCAACTGTGTTTCTTACCTAGCATGTCGTAAAGGCGACTAATGGTATATCGGGTTGGGTGTGTGATTGTGTGGGCGACGAGCTAGCCACTTGTCACTACTTTTTCACAATGTTCCATCTAACCCAGCCCAGTTTTGTTTTTGGCTGAATGTGGTTAAAGGGGCCTACTGCTCCTCTGACTCTGCCTACCCCTTTGGGGATTACGGGCGTGATGTTATGTTTGTGTTGTTATGTTGTTTTTGTTTAAATAGTGCATTGACAACGAGCGGTGGTGATGACCAAAATGATATACTCACCGCTGGGGACGTCCGGAAGGCCAGATCGAGTAGCAACCCCCTGTCCAGCAGTCTGTACCCCGACCAGGGGTATTCGTGGTTCTGCTGGTACACCGTCGCCGACACGCTGCAAGCAAAAAATTACTTAGCGTACCCCACAAATATGTAACGGAGTTTCATCGTACCCCACCCTATATTTAGTGTGTAGTGTTACTCTACATCGTACCCCGCACAACACAACAGGGTTCCCACGTACCCCACCGCATATTATAGTATCCAATGAAAGCAGAGAGCGTACCCCGAACAAAACAACAGGGTTTCTACGTACCCCACCCCATAGTGTCTAATGATACCCCAAGATGTAAAAATTACCAAGCGTACCCCACAGACCACAACAGGTTTTCGACGTACCCCACCCTATATATAGCATCTATAGTTACCCCAAGGGGTAAATACCGCTCGGGGTACGCCGTACTCACACGGGCACTTTCGGCTTGTGCGGGTACGGCTTGGTGGCGGCTACGCTGAAGTTGGACGAGCTGCGATACCCCATGCTGTACTCCGCCTGGACCTTCTCTCCTCTGCCCATGACGTTGGGCATTTTGACGCCTGCAAAAAAAAATTATCCCATGTTGGTCTGGGACTTAAAAAGAATGTGCCAACTGTAGTTTTTGTCTAGCATGTCGTAAAAGGCGACTAATGGTATATCGGGTTTTGGGTGTGTGATTGTGTAGGCGACAGGTTAGCCGCTTGTCACGACTTTTTCACAATTTTTCATCTAACCCAGCCCAGTTTTATTCTTGGCTGATTGTGGTTAAAGGGGCATGCTGCTCCTTCGACTCTGCCTACCACCCCTTCGGGGATTATGGGCGTGATGTTATGTTATGTTTGAAAAAGGAGTGACAAGCGGCTAACCTGTTGCCTACACACCCAAAACCCGATATACCATTAGTCGCCTTTTACGACATGCTAGGCAAGAACCACAGTTGGCACATTCTTTTTTTTTTGGCCCAGATCAACATGGGCCAAGTCCCAGACCAACATAGGACTAACTGACTGTCTGTCCATCAACCTCATAAACTCACCAAGCACCAGGTTTCTCTCGTTCTGTCTTCTCTATAAATGTATCAAATCTGTATTGAGGCCATCTGTCTGTCTATCAGCCTCATAAACTCACCCAGCACCAGGTTCCCCTCGTTCTCGCTGACGGTAGTATTCACTCCCCCCACGATGCGAGACAGCTCTTTGACCTGGAACGTCACCTCCAGCCCCTCGGGGGTCGCGCCCGGCCCGGAGGACACGTCTATGAACACGCCGATGTCCCGGAAGCAGCCCATGGAGTCCAGGGCCCGACGCACCTGGGAAAAGTATAATGTACCAGTAACGCCCCGCGGTTAAAGTCAAAGTCAAAATATCTTGATTTATGTAGGTCTTAACAAAGCTATTATAAATCGTCAAGTAATATAAAATACAACAATTTGAATCCACCTAGATGGTGGTGGATTCAAATTGTTCTATTTTGTATTACTACTCTTGCCGAGAGAGGCAAGAAACTTGGTTACACCTTGGTTGCACCCTGATTGCACCCTGAAAGATATGTAATTTACGGATTATGTTAAAGTCAATACCAAGCCATACAGTAAATTTTTGTCGGATTTTCACCTGCCTCGTCCCGTTCCTGTAGGAATATGGGGATAAAATATAGCCTATGTTACTCGCTGATAATTTGCTCTAGCTTTAGGTGAAATAATTTTTAAAATCGTTTAGTTTCTAAACAGGCGTAAAACCTGCCTGATGGCGAGACATGCGCGTACGCAAGGAAGGGCAGCTTAGGGAACTTGAGCACCAAAAGCAGCTTGGCCCATGATCAGAACCAACCTTATGCGCCTTCAGGATGACATCCTCGAAGTCCGTAGCATGGAACAGCTCATCAACGGTGCTTTTTATGATGTCATCCTTGGTCCTGTTCAGCCCGTCCACATGGACCCGGTCCACACGTGCCTGGAATGTGTGGACAAAAAAATAAAAACCTTTATTATTTTTTATAATGAGACAGTTTTACGATGTCTAGCTTCAGACATAAATTCTAATTTTAAGTGTATAATCTATACTAATATTATAAAGAGGAAAGATTTGTATTTTTGTGTGTGTGTATGTTTGTAATGAATAAACTCAAAGACTACTGCGCCGATTTCAAAAAATCTTTCACCATTAGAAAGCTACATTATCCGGTAGTAACACAGGCTATATTTTGTCCCCATATTCCTACAGGAACGGGGACTATGCGGGTGAAACCTCGAGTGTTTTTAAACATATTTAAGTTTTTCTATCCATTCACCTAGTATCCATAGCACAAGCACAAGCTTAGCTTGGAACTAGGACATTGGTATCAGTCTGGAGAATTTTTTATTTAAATTGTATGAGAATGTTTTTGCCCGTCCCTCTCTCTCTCAGCAGAAACCTTTGTGGTTGATGATTTGTACATATTTTTGTCAACTCACCCTCACTCCGTCCAGTTTGATGGTGGGCTTCGGCACTGGTTCGTCCTCCAACTCAATGGGCTCCTCAAACTCAAACAACCCTCCGCCCACCTCCCCCGTGTTGCCGGCTGCCTCCTGAAACATAAAGCCAAAGTTAAAGTCAAGATATTCTTTAATTTCTGGGTTTGGAAAGTCTAAGACAGAAAAAGGTGGCAATACCTCTTTAAGGTTCTAGAGTGAACCATTATAAGATTATGTTTCAGTTAACCAGAAACATAAGGCTTTTTTATTTTATTATTCTTTAGTTTCTATCATTCTATATATATTTTGACAAGAAACTTTGTATTTACTCATTACAATGATATTGTTATAAATCATATTGAACTTTCAACCATTTCATATAAGTCTATGTACCCATAGAACAAAAGCCAACTCCAAATCAACTGCCAGAAATTCCACTAACTACTAGTTTTGTCATTACTTTTTCACAATTTTCCACCTAACTCAGCCCAGTTTTATTTTTGGCTGAATGTGTTTAAAGGGGCCTGCTGCCCCTTTGACTCTGCCTAGCCTTTCGGGGATTATGAGTGTGATGTTATGTTATGTTGTTATATGTAAACTATTTTAAAAGAGCTTTATCGCAGATGTGAACAGTTTATATAAAATTGGTCCAAGTTCAGAACCTTGTGACACTCCTTCCATAAAATCCTGATGTAATCATTTTCTCTTACTTAAAATACTCTATTAGAAATATAAAAGCTTAGAATTAATTGGTTCTCTGCGTACCCCGCTAGGGAAATGGCCTGAAGCTTGTTAGTTAGTTAGAATTCTTAGAAATTAAATAATAATACAACATTTATATCCATAAGATTAGATATTGAATTGTTCTGGTGCACACACTAAGGTTACCCGGTCCTGTGGGGAACAGGGACTTTCTATTTACAGTGTCTAGATCTAGGATTAGTATTTGACACTCAAGACTCGCACTGATTCTTACTAAATAAAATGTAAACAAGGTCTCATTAAGAGCTAATTTTCCTGCAATAAATGTGCCAAAATCTACTTTTAGGGGACTTTAAAGTGGTTTTTTAATTGTCTAGAACTCAAAGTATGTCTGTACATTTTATCATAGTCCGATAAAGACGTGTAATTATTTCGTAAATACATTCCCTTCAAAAATATTATCACTCAAAATAACCTCTGAAAATGTTCCAATCTTTTTAAATTTAAACCACTTATCTTACCTTTGCGTATACTGTACCCATTTTATATATTATTTATTAACTTGTTCGAATTGTATTTACAGTACTCGGGCCTTAGATTTGTAATTTTGAATTTTTTATTTTGAATTACATAAAAATACAAAATTTGACAGCACTTGGTCACGGTGGGAGGACAGAACATTGCTTGCAACACTTATTCTGTCATTCAAGAAAAACAATAAATTAGAAGAAAAGAACGCCTGATTGCGATAAGGTTTTTTTTATTTCTTTATAAATTACTACATGAGTTATCTGATTTAGCAAAATAGAATAATTTTTGATCGTCGTGGTTATAATCAGCTGTTTGGATTTATTTTACTAGCAATATTTTTATTTTTGTTTTTTTCGTTTTATGCATTAAATATTGTGAAGCAAGATTTTATTAAATGCATCAAAATACATTTGAACATATAAACGTAATTCTTAGAGAATAAAATGTTCAAATTTACATTTTTAATATAAATAATATAGAAGATAATTATGATAACTCTTAATCAGATATATATATTTTTTAATTTTATTTGTATACATTGCCGTTTAATGAAACGCACATACCAAGATTGACATTAGGTGTCATTACACACAGTAAACTCATTCAATTTTGATTCTTAACAGCTTTCATTAAGACTCACATTATAACAAAGAAGTTATATTTTTAGCCGGATTGTTAGAAACTTGTAACGCGTGCTTATTATAACTAAAAAGAGTTAAAAAATGGATCGGAAAGAGATATTCAAAGTATGCAAGGACCTAGGATGCTGCGATGCATGTTGCGTCCGATACTTAGGCGTCAGGAGCCCCAGCTCTTATGAAAATATTAAGAAATTCTGTCTTAAAGTTAGTATACACTAGTTTTATTTATTTTTACGAAATTTTGTTGGTTTTACACATCATTAAGGTTTATTGATTAATAGGTGTTACTGGAGTTTGTTAATACTGGGCTAAAAATCGTTTATTTTCATATCACAATCAAAATAAACAAGTTTATAACCTAAAAATGAAAAAATTGTTGTTCTTGCTTTCTTTAATGTAGGCAATGCCTGTAAAAAACTTATATGCTTAACCAGCCTCTTAATAAGTTAATATTTCGTTCGCAACGTAAGTTAGATGCAACTCATATATTTTGACATCTAAACAATTATTGCTCTTCTCAATATTTTTTAAAACTTTACTCATTTCAATCTTATATTAAGAGAAATAAGTCGCTCCCATTTTTTTAAATAAGTGTCATCAAAAATATATACAAATGAAAGTTCACATATCCCGTCATTTATCATTGAATATTTCACAGTATACATCTACCGAGGGAAATGAGCAGTCAATCGAAACTACTGAATCCTCAGCCTCAACAGACTCAACAACCAATGTCACAGTTACCACAGACAACCAGACTCCCGATACAACCGAGACTGAATCGAAAGCCACAGCCACAAAGCCTGAAAGTAACGGACAAGCAAATGGTAGCGAGTCTCCGCCGTCGAAGAGACGTAAAACGCATATCTGTGTGAGCTGCTTGGGCGTGCTGCAAGAGGAAGGCTGGCAAGATTGCAACAACATGGTCAAGGAGGTGCTGGATAAAAAAAAGTAAGTAAAACCTGAACTGAACTTAAGTTCACTTCACGCACAGATCTTAGCGGAGCAGGTAGAGTATAATTAAAAAATTATAATAAGTGTCCGACTATCATTTTAATAGAAATACAGATATTATGACAGCTCCTTAAAATATTTTTGATTAAAATACAGTTAGTATGTAAAGTCAAAGTCAAAATACTCTTTATTTATGTAGTTTTGAAACAAACATTTATAAATAAATTCAACAAGAAAATCAACTAATAATATAAACTACCACCGGTTCGGAATGTTGCTTCTACCGAGAAGAAACCGGCAAGAAAATCGGTAGTTACTTTTTTCAACAACATCTTTTAGGGCTTATAGATCATATTCTATGTTCTATCTATGTTAACTAGGATGGTTTCCGCACTTAGTCCCTAGAGTGGAGCATTGTACATGAGCCGTGGTGGCCGGTTATAGATCATATTTGACTGAACCATGTCATGACATCGGCTTGTCAGCCAAAAATGCAATCAGTAAAATTTCTGTCTGGCTGTCTGTCTTTCTGTCTGTCTGTCCGTCCGTCCGCCGTCCGTCCCTCCGTCCGTCCGTCCGTCCGTCCGTCCGTCCGTCCGTCCTTCTGTCTGTATGTTCCTTATAGAAACAAAAACTACTCGATGGATTTTAACGAAACTTGGTACAATTATTCTTCATACTCCTGGGCAGGTTATAGTATACTTTTCATCACGCTACAATCAATAGGAGCAGAGTAGTGAAGGGAAATGTTGGGAAAACGGGAGAAGTTACTCCATTTTTTAAGCTTCCGTCGCGTGTGCAGCCTTAATGGTTAAAGTTACATAGAAATCATATATGTCGGAAATAATCTTTATAATATTACCCATAAACGCGGGTGACACCGCTGGCACAGCTAGTATTTAATAATAATTTAACTAGACCAGAGCAGACCCCCCAAGTGAGAAATGTTACGTTATACCACATTTAGCTTAAATTTCTGTTTCTCTTGCAGATACGACTGCAAAAACTTCGCGTGCGCGCTGTCCTCCCCCATCGCGGCTATACTGAGGGAGAAGGCGATAGCGCTGAGGCTCTGTGAAGCATTCCCTGGCTATGAACCCAGTGAGTTTGGTTATATTATACTTGTAATAATACTCGCCTAAATCTTCGACGAACATTGTATGACTTGGTATAAATATTAATTTAATCTGTAAACTTTAATTTTTATATTCAATCTGGCTTTGAAAAGAGTAACTGCCGCGAGTTTCTTGCCGGTTTCTTCTCAGTAGATGCGACATTCCGAACCGGTAGTTGATTCATATTGTTCTATTTTGTACACGGACTAGTAAAAAAAGAAGGACTCCACGCTATCATACTATAGCGTGAAGCCACGTTCATGCATGTGTGAGTGAGATACTTATGGATACCAGATATCGGATATCTGTCATTTGGAGCACTTATTATGTCAATGTGTGACGTAAGTTGCGTGTCAAGGTGGAGCACCTGAGGAGCTTCAATGTCTAGTTAGTGGCGCGGAGTCCTTCTTTTTTTACTAGTCCGTGTATTTTGTACCTATTACGTGACGATTTACAAGCACGTAAATAAAGATATTTTGAGTTTGAGTTTGCGTACATATATTATTAACTATTGAAGAAATGTGAAGATAGAGATTTGAAGCTGTGTAAGACAGGTCATTAGTCCACGGATCCACTTGCGTAAAATACGCTCGGACACGCAATAGTCCTGTGGAATCTATGGTTCTAATGAAATTAAATAAATAATAATAATAAAATATCCGACTACATCGCATACATTGATATATACATATACATTGATAAGTAGCTTAAGCACTTGTGTTACGGATATCAGAAACAACAGTGGTATTACAAATATGTACTTAAATATTGGATATTAACACCCAGACACAGAACAAACACATTCATCACACGAATGTTTTTCCTGGGTGGGGATCGAACCCACAACTCTTGGCGCACGGGGCAGGGTCACTACTAAATGAGCCATCGAGCTCGTCATGATCTTTATATATATAGGCTTCAACAAAGCACTTATAAATCATCAAAACAAATTCAATATCAACCGATTCAAAAGGCAGCTTTTACCGAGAAGAAACCGGCAAGACACTCGATAGTTACTCTTTTTAAATGCCAAGTGTTATTTATTTAATTAATTACAATTTTTTTCTTCTACAAAGACGGTTATAAAATAATCCTCCAAATAAAATAATTATAATAATAAAAAATAATAAATTCTCCAGACTGACACACCAATTCTCTAGTCCCAAACTAAGCTAATGCTTGTGCTATGGATACTAGGTGAACGGATAGACATACTTAAATACGTTTATAAACATACATGACTCGAGTACAAATGTCCATGTTCATCACACGAAACATTTGCCCCTAGCGTGATTCGAATCCGCGACTCTTGGTTTCGTGGCCAGGGTCTCTGACCACTCGACTAACGAGCCAGTCAACATGGGACAATAATTTAGTTTCCAATTTATGTTATAGACCTATCTAACCGACCTCTTGTTCCAGACTCGATCACCCCGCTGAAGGAAGCCTGGAAGTGGTCATACGGCGTCCAGCTGGCGTCGTTCCTGCAGCTGTCGCTGGACTCGGGCGCGGTGTCTCCTCTGCTGATTACGATCAACATGGAGTATCCTGATGACTTACAGGTAGGGTTGCCAAACCCAATAGCCGGACATTTAGGTAAAACGGCCGGACCTACATTATTGACGGACTGCGGGAGCGGCCGATAGTCGACTCGCCTGCGCTCGGCTACGCTCACTCGCTCGTTTGCGAAATGTAAAAAGCCTAACGAAAGCCGGACAAGCCGGACACCGTTTATTTCGGCCGGACACGCAATCGAAAAGCCTAACTATGTCCGGCTTTATCCGGACGCCTGGCAACGCTACTTGCAGGCATATTTAACCTCTAAATAGTCACTGGTAGGAAGTATGGTATGGTAAATGGTAGATTGTTAATATTTTCAGCTTTACTTTACTAGTACATAAGTAGTACATAGAGCGGTGGTAGCCCAATGGTAAGGACACGCGCCTCTTAACCGAGGAGTGCGGGTTCAAACCCGAGCATGTACCTCTGGATTTTTCAAATCTATGTACGTATTTATATCACTAGCTCGACGGTGAGGGAAAACATCGTGATGAAACCTGCAAATTAAAACAACTTTGGATTTGTAACCATGATCCCAAAATTGTCTGGTTCCCCTATCTTAGGGTTACGAAGGTCAGATCGGCAGTCGCTTCAATGTAATTACCAGACTCGCTAAATCCCGGATCATGGTCTAAGCGGACCCCGTCTAAGCACGGGACATAACGCTAGGAAGATGATGATCCCCGTCATTATCGGACCTCAGCAGTTGTGCCCAGTTGACCGATTCCGGCCGGCCGCAAACCGATCGCAACGTATTGAAAGAATTGCAAATTTCATTAAAACTATGTATATAAGCTTGTGCGAACAACGCGCTCATTTATGTAGAAGCAACCTTCCAGACCGTTGGTAGATTCATATTGTTAACTAGCTGTGCCAGCGGTGTCACCCGCGTTTATGGTTAATATTATAAAGACTATTTCCGTCATACATGATTTCTATGTAACTTTAACCATTAAGGCTGCACACGCGACGGAAGCTTAAAAAATGGAGTAACTTCTCCCGTTTCCCAACATTTCCCTTCACTACTCTGCTCCTATTGATTGTAGCGTGATGAAAAGTATACTATAACCTGCCCAGGAGTATGAAGAATAATTGTACCAAGTTTCGTTAAAATCCGTCGAGTAGTTTTTGTTTCTATAAGGAACATACAGACAGACAGACAGACAAAAAATTTACTGATTGCATTTTTGGCATCAGTATCGATCACTAATCACCCCCTGAAAGTTATTTTGAAAATATATTTCATGTACTGAATTGACCTCTCTACAGATTTATTATAAGTATAGATTGATTTTCTTGTTGGGTGGGATCGAACCCACAACTCTTGGCGCATGGGGCAGGGTCACTACCGAATGCGCCATCGAGCCAGTCGTTTCGGAGGAGTACGCGTTTAAACACAGTAACACGAGATTTTTATTTGTTTATCACCTCCCCAGGAGCTGGAGGTCCTCAAGAGTCTCTCCCCTGCCCTCTTCGAGTCCCGCAGCAGGCAGAGGCGACGCTTCACCGTCGAGTTCACGCGGCGCTCCGTCGAGCAGGCGCTAGAGGGCGCCACCATCGCCGCTATGAGAGGTGCGGAATGTCGGGCCCTAATTTAGCGCCCTGGGCGACAAGGCGAAATTATTTCGCACCCTAATTCACTAATTCAATAGTGCTGTAGTTTTAACGGCCCTAATTTAGCGCCCTGGGCGACAAGGCGAAATTATTTCGCACCCTAATTCACTAATTCAATAGTGCTGTAGTTTTAACGGCCCTAATTTAGCGCCCTGGGCGACAAGGCGAAATTATTTCGCACCCTAATTCACTAATTCAATAGTGCTGTAGTTTTAACGGCCCTAATTTAGCGCCCTGGGCGACAAGGCGAAATTATTTCGCACCCTAATTCACTAATTCAATAGTGCTGTAGTTTTAACGGCCCTAATTTAGCGCCCTGGGCGACAAGGCGAAATTATTTCGCACCCTAATTCACTAATTCAATAGTGCTGTAGTTTTAACGGCCCTAATTTAGCGCCCTGGGCGACAAGGCGAAATTATTTCGCACCCTAATTCACTAATTCAATAGTGCTGTAGTTTTAACGGCCCTAATTTAGCGCCCTGGGCGACAAGGCGAAATTATTTCGCACCCTAATTCACTAATTCAATAGTGCTGTAGTTTTAACGGCCCTAATTTAGCGCCCTGGGCGACAAGGCGAAATTATTTCGCACCCTAAATGACTAATTCAATAGTGCTTTAGTTTTGACGGTCCTAATTCAGCGCCCTGGGCGACAAGGCGAGGTTGTAGGGCGCCGTAAGTGTTCATTGTCGCTTATAGATTACGGTGCTCTTGGCGAATTATATTTTTATTCTTGTTTAATTCTAATTTCTTGGTGATTTTGTACGAAAGAGTTTGCCTTTTGCTTAATACGCAGAAATCTACCTACTAATCTGCCTACCCATTCGGGGATTATGGGCGTGATGTTATGTATGTATTTATGTACACAGAAATGTACAAATGTCGTCATACATAAATATGAAATATTTTTCACTAACCTTGTACATCACCTCTAATAATGTCCTCCTAACCGATATCGGTCACGGCGGCCAATCTCAACGAGGATTAGCCATCTGCGCAGGAGATGTTATAGTGCACAAGTGTGTGCGCAAACACAGGTGCACTCTCTATTCCTTCACTCATAGTCCGGTGAGACGCCGACGTGACCGGAGAGAGGTCAGGCGCAGGACCGACGGCTTAACGAGCTTTCCGAGGCACGGGGGTGATTAAACCGGCAACTTCCTGACTCCGGACTGTTACTGAGTAATCTCAATATTAAAATAACCAGCCACAATTTTTTGGCCCGTCCCGGGATTAGAACTCGGGGCCTGTTGGTCCTTAGTCGGCGCGTGCTACCACTAGACCAACGAGGCAGTCGCTCCTCTACCAAGCTGCATTCAAAAGGTAATAATAATATATATGTCCTTTCTGACAGGCCCGTTGGTCGAGTGGTCAGAGACACGGGCCACGAAACCTTGAAGGTTGCAGGTTCGAATCCCGCTAGGGGCAAATGTTTCGTGTGATGAACATGGATATTTGTACTCGAGTCATGGATGTTTATAAACGTATTTATGTATGTCTATCCGTTCACCTAGTATCCATAGCACAAGCTTAGTTTGGAAGTAAGGAATTGGTGTGTCAGTCTAGAGAATTTATTATTTATTATTATCATTTATATTTGAGGGGTAACGCCTGTCTGTCTGTCTGTCTGCGTGCAGCGCTGGAGGGGTGGGGCGCGGGTGCGCCGGCGGCGGGCGCGCGCGCCGCGTGCGTGAGCGTGGCGTGTGCGCGCGCGCCGCTCTACCTGGCCGGGAGGTGAGGACCAGCTTTACGACTACGACGAGAAGGACTCCGCGTTGTCATACTACAGCGTTAAACCACGTTT